>CM068376.1:219345332-219551837 GCA_034769895.1 Magicicada septendecula | reverse complement strand
CTCATAACAAGTATAAGAAAAGTAAGAAAAGTGCAGCAAGAACAAAACCACACACTATGAGACTTAAACTAAGATTATCATTTTACAAGTGGGAGTAAGAATTGTAGTTCAACCTCAGTCCAAGAGCATCTGACATCTGATTACCCAAAAGCATCCTTAACAAATTAAACTAATATAACGAAGGTTACAATTAAAGTTGAAACAAAAACACATATAAATCAGTATAGAAATTTTAACAAATTAAATTAGTTAATAAAAGATAAAATAATGTAAATTAAGAAAAGGATTATCAGTTCTTAACTTGAAAGTTAATAAAAAAAATCAGTGAATTGTATTAAATAACAATACATACATGATAAAAAATCTTTGATCAACAGTGGTAGAAATATGGGACAGACTATTATTAACTATTATTAATTACAAGTACTGATAATTGTGAAATGTTTGTTGACAGGGAATGAACTAATTGAAGATGACAGCCCTAGATGTAACAACACAATATTTGAATGCAACAGGGATGTTTATCTTAATAATTACAGTTTAGTATAATTTGTGGCCACGCTTTGCAATGGTGTGTGTCCTAGTCCTAGTCCTAGTCTAGTTGGTTATCTTGATTACCAAATTAAATCGTTTTGAGTCATTTTACATTGTACTTTCATTCCTTTAATGTTTATATAGTACAGGCTAGTACATTAACATGTACTTTCCCTCGTGTGTATCCTACTTATCGGACAATCCAAAATAATTGGAACCAGTGACATGGGATTATCACAGCTGAATATTGGAATGTAACCATCGAAGTGCTACAGTGTACTAAATTGCTGTTAAAGGAATGAAAGGCCAAAGTAAATAAGTCAAAACAAACCATTTGCTAACCAGGATAAACAGACTCGCACAGCACACGTCTCAAAGTCTGACTGAACACAATAGTTTACTACGTGGTAGCACAGTATTGAGTCAAACATTCCTATTGTCTAGAGTACAGTGTTGTTATTTCTAGGCCTGCATTTGCAATTAGCTCATTTCCTGTCTGCAAACATGGATAATTACATGTAAAAAAAAGATTTCTACCTACTTCGAAGCATACAATTTTATTTGATGTGTGGTGTTTAACACATTGTATGCATGTTTTTTAAAATTTATTTTCATGTTAAAATTAAATTATCAATCTCAATGTATATTAACTGTTCTTCACTGATTAAGTTACTTCAACTAAAATACAGTTTCTGTTGCATAGTGAAATGGGTTACTATGTTTTATTTTCATTTTACTGCTTATAAGAAACAGTAAAACAATCATCACTTATAGTCTGATTAGCTTCATTTGAGTATATTGTATCAAGAGATAGTGAACAGTGATCATGTGAAACTGGGAAATGGGTTATAAAGATTTGAAAAAAGCACAGTATAATTACTTGGTTGATGCAGAGCAAGTTCATGGGGAAGGTGAAGAGAGGAGTAAAAAATAGGCCATAATGAATGCCATACCGAAAACAGTCATCACAATGAGTCGTCACAACAGTACTTCAGAATTGTTACACATGTTATTTATAAATGTGTGACTCTGTTAAGCCTAGTATGCACTGGGACTCTTTGAATCGACTCGTGTCGCGATTCAGAATCCGCGCAGTGTAGATTCATTGTTCGGACTCAGCCCAGACGCTGCTCCGCAACAAAAAACCGTGTCCACACCAAGATTCATGTTGCGATTCAGTCCTTTGCGAAAAATGACGGAGGAAATTGCTCTCTCGGGAATTTCCCTAGCTCTTTTTTGTATAATTAATAATAGAAACAAGCGCAATAAAAAACGACAAAAAAGATTGTGGGTTCGCAAATTATTTCATGGCGGGAATCAGTGCGGGAATAATCTTTTGGACACTTTAAAAATGGAAGATGGCATGGGTTTAGAAATTTTTTGAGAATGTCCCCAACCGATTTTGAAACCATTTTAACCAAAGTTGGTAATAAAATTTGTAAGAAAAGTACCAACGTTAGGGAATCTATCTCCCTGGCCAACAGATTAGCTGTCACTCTTAGATTCCTAGCTAGTGGAGACTCATACACAAGCCTCATGTACACCTTCAAGATTTACTGGTGAGGTTCCATTTTTCATATTTTTCATCTTTTTTGTGTTCGCGCCGAAATTGTCCTTTCAATGTATGCAATTTTTTTTCAATTTCCGCCACGGATACACTGTATTTACCAGTCAAAGCCGTCAATGTTTTGCTTTTTAATTCACGATTTCTATAATCTGTGAAGGACACATCCTACAAACAACAATGAGAATGCATCTCCTCTATAAACTGTAACGTTAAATCAGTACTCCACAACATAATTGCAAAAATAAAATAAAAAACAATCACCGAAACGAATCGAAAAATGAGTGCGTAGCGGCGCGAGTCGCTAGCCTGTTCGGATTCACGTCTACACTGGCCAATGTTGCGCAACAATGAGTCAGTGAATCCCATATCGGACGGGATTCAAACGACGCAGAAAATACTAACCAGCAACACACCAGATTCACCGCGACAATGAGTCAGGGCAGCCCGGACGCAGGCCAGTCGCATGCGGGATTCACCCCAGACGCAAAGAGTCGATTCAAAGAGTCCCAGTGCGTACTAGGCTTTCGGCAGTTGTTTTGTATGTTGGGTAGTTGACGTGAGGGTGAACCTGTGTGCAAGATATAAATTACGGTTTATTAATTTTTGAAAATCTGTTCACATTTGCAGTTTAAAGTTTAATTTTTTCAATTTTTATATGTTTATTTCTTTTTAACAGTTATGTAATTTCATAAACATTTTAAATTTTGTGGGTACTGAAAATGGAAAATGGTTCAGAATATCATTCTAAATTAAGTTTCTGAATAAAGTTGCGTGCTCAGCCTCACATATTTATCTGGGAAGAATCATGTAGTGCTAGTAATGTCACTAAAAAAATAGAACAAAATAATAAAAACCTCTACTGTGATATATTTCTTTCCTGTAACATAATTGAATAATTGTATTTCCGCAATGCAATATAGGTAATTGTGTTTACTCTTAAGTTATCTTAATTAGAATGTGAATTACCAAGACACCCCAAAATATTGAAGTCATGTAAATGTAGCAGTCAACTTTTTATTGCTTTAAAAAGTTATGTGGAGTTGACACAGAAACAATAAGTGAATTGTCATCAAGTAAACTGAACAAGGTTTAATACAAAAACTCTTCTGAAGGTAGCTTTTTAAATGGCAGAGAAATTGTGAGTGAAGTTTAAACACAATTTTTTCCAATTAGGTGAATTAATACATAAATTGCATTATGTATTTTTAGCATGATTTCAGAGTGATTAGTACAAAGACTGCTCTGAGTCATTGAAATAATTGATAATACATAATTCATCTGTATTGTGTGTTTTATTTTTTAAATTAATTTGAACATAATTTTGCTGTAATAGTCTTAAGTGCTTTATAATACTTTAAAATTTTATTACTTTTATTTTTAAAAATTCATTTCACAGTTAATTCTGTGTCTTTTGGTAAGGTGTTGTCAGGTAGTTCATGCTGTTACATAAGAAAATAATCAAATTAGTTGTATAAAATTTGTATTTTTTCATGAAGAGTGAAAGTTTCAGTCTGTTTTTTTTTTCAGTTCATAATGATGTACAGAAAATTCTGATAATTGCATGATACTTGTTTGCAGATTGTGTGGTTTTCCTCCATTCTTCAGTAATCATGGTCAGGCAATATCGCCAGGTATGAAAAAGCGTATTAGAACTGGCCAGTATGATTTCCCTGATCCAGAGTGGAGTAATGTATCTCAAGATGCTAAGGATTTGATTAAAGGCATGTTGTGTGTCAATCCAGCCAAACGCCTTGATATTGATCAAGTTATGCGCAACAAATGGATTGCTGTAAGTAGTGTTTAATTTTCATGTTTTTCAATTAACGTTCTCCATCAAAATTAAATGTTCTGTTTCAGTGGTTATAGATTTTTGTTTATTATGTCTGAGTTTCTGGTAATGTCAGAATATAACACAGTGGATTTAGTATTAAACAATTTTTAACATATCAAATAAAAATTCTCATGTATCAACTGTCCAAAAAATGTTATGTATGTTTATGTAAATGGAAATATAGCAAAAGAAAAGCATAGGAATTCATCATCATCATCACCACCACCACCTCCACCACCACCACCATCATCACCACCACCAATCCACCGCCACCGCCACCACCATCATTGTCTACAAGGATCAAACCAAAAATGCTTTGTTCTGGTTCCAGACAGAGAGACTAGAGATGGTCATTCCAGTGCTTCATTGGACGTACTATTCCTCTCCATCCCTTTGGCTTATACTTGAATAATTGTTTGGGGATGCATCAGTTATCCATTTAGTTAAGTTTGTTCCAACCATTTTAGACAGTATTGGGCAATCATATGAATATACTCCTAGTATTCAATTTCTACTGTATATCTGCATTTCTTCTATTATCTGGGAGAGTATACCCTACCATATGGTGAGAAATCTCATATCAACTACTTGAACATGGCTGGGGGATTTCATTGAAGTCCAGTTCTCAGACTTGTAGAGAAGTGTGGGGAGGGCTGTAACTTTTAGAACTTCTGGCATGTTTCTTTACTCCATATACAATTACATAACTGATATAGCAGCTGTCACTATATAGCCAAAATGTGGTTCATTGACAATTTCTGACATTGCATCTCCACTGTTTGTTAATAGTTCACATAATTTACAGCTGTCACACCCTTTACATAAATTTTTGCATCCTCACTAGTGCAGCAGTTTGTTTTCTTCATAATCATTCTCAGACCTACCTTTTCTCTCTCTGGTTAAACTCATTACAATTTTCTAGTTTATCTGGATTACCAGTAAACAGTATTATATTATCTGTGTATCTGAGAAAGGCATACTCCATTTATTTTTATTCTTTGAAATCTTGGATTTTTAAAGTATCTGTGATGACATGGTTCATTTTGTGGGCCAAGGCTCTGGGTCAGGTTCTAACAGGAGGTACCCTGTAATAATCCTGTTAATGAGAGTGTCATTAAGTAAAGAGCTCACAAATGAGTTTCCCAGTAAAATGTTTTTTGTCATTAGATAATTAATTATAACGTTAAGTATTTGTGAAGCCCCACATTCTTGTGAGCCATTTATTTTACAACGTTAACACCGTTTATTAGCAACATTACTTATGCTATAAAATTATGACAGGTGTAATCGTAATAATAATAACACAATGTGAAATTGTTTAGAACCATTTAAAAATTTATTAATTAAAAATTCAACAGGAATCAACTGGTCTCACACACACACATAAAATACATGTGTACACACAGACACAGTTGCGTGGCGTGATTAACCTGTCCAAGCATGAAATTTGTTTGTTCCCTTTACAGTTCAGATTAAAGCTGAATTATTATTACTAACAATATGGATTATTTATTTAATTATATTAATTATCTTAATTAATTGTGCAATGCACAGTACCTTATACATTTGTACTGTTGCATAATATTAAAATATCATATTACATTCATACAACAGAATAAAGTATAGCATTTGTATGCTGTTTGTCATTAATCAAGCAAACAACTTTACATCATGGCTTTGAAAAGTCTCTGTCAAGAGGTTAACAAGAATTTGTAATTAATTTTGAAAGAACTGAATTAATGCTATATTTGATGTATGTTGCAGCAATACACTACTGTGCCCCAGACGCCATTACACACAGGTAGGATGTTGAGAGAAGGTGAGGAAGCTTGGCCAGAAGTTCAAGAAGAAATGACACGTTCATTGGCTACGATGAGAGTGGACTACGACCAAGTGCACATTAAGGCATTAAACAACTCAAACAATCCTTTATTGAACAAACGAAGGAAAAGAGGAGCTGTGCCTCCTGATCTTCCGACTGCTAAATAAAAGCGACTATGGTACTTGTTGTTAATAATTTTGTAAACCTTTGTAAAGAACTTTATTAGAGTGCATGTTCATACACTTACACACACAAACACAGATTTATAGAATTTTTGTACACTGATCGAATTGTCACTTGAACTTAATTAATTAATTAATACTTGAATTTAATAAAGAAACATTTGGTATAGTTCTACAGATACTTTTTATTTTCCTGACAATTCTTTCACCAGTAATGTCAGCTTTAGAGGTTAGATTTGAACTGCAAGATTTGAAATGTATGTTGGGCGAGGGAGGGGTAGAGATAGTGTGTGGCCAAGGGAGGAATTGGAAAGTCCCAGGTAAACGGTTTAACAAAGGTGCATGTTATACTGTTTGGAACAAAATAAAAACTACATATTTTATGAATGTTTGGAATAAAAGAACATATTATATATAGACTATTATGCCTTTGTAAGTAACTCGTTGAGTTTCCTGCAAGTCTCCCATATAATATCTTCAAATAAATACAACTGCAAGTATGTAGGTTTATTTTCATCTGATGCATGTTTCACAGAAATTATTCTATATCTTCAGAGGTTTTTTTGAATTGTAATTGAAAGATTCGCTTAACGATATAATCAGTTGTACTTCGATACATATTTTCGATTGTTGTAATGTTTATGTAGTCGGCTATTTATTATATATTTAGTGTTTTATTTTTATTATTCCAATAAATGTATGATTTTAAATAAATCGTCTTGTTTTGTTTTTATTTATTAGATTTGTTCTTTAATTAGTAGATTATTATTATTGTGTTTGTAAATATTAAGATTTTCCCAGATATTCATTTTGTTACCTTTTTGTACATTTTTAATTAATTTGACATTTTGAATGTCTGGAAATTTATGTTTATCATTTAAACACTGTGTGGCTAAATTAGATTTGTAAATCTAATTTAAAAACGCATGGCAATGTTGAATTAATCTCTTGACAGTTTTTTATTTGTCTGTCCTTCGTAAAATGTATTGCAGTCTGGAAATTCTATTTTGTAAACTCCATTTTTATTGTGCATGTTGAATTTAGTTTTAGGTTTTATTTTATTAAAAACAATATCTGTGTTAGATATTTTTAAGTTTGTATCTTCAAATAGTTTGCTTAGTTTACAATTTATGTTTCTGTAATGAGTAAAGTTGATATATTTTGTATTATCATTAGTAGATGTATTTTTACATGAATGTTTGTTGGTGTTTGTGTAGAGAGTTTGTTTTATTTTATTTTATAATTTATTGATAGTTTTTATTTTGTATCCATTGTCTATTGCTATTTGTTTGATAATATTTCTTTCTTGTTGATTTAATGGGATTCTATACATACAGTATATTAATGAATTGAGTGCTACCATTTTATGTTGGGGAGGATGATTAGACTTATTTGGAATTATTAAATTAGTTTGAGATGGTTTTCTGTATATTGAGTACTCAAAGTTATTTTCATTTCTATTTATGGTTAGGAATAAGTAATTCAGTTCATTATTCGATTCTTCTTCTGTTGTGACTTTTATTTTGTTGTGTAAATTGTTAATTGAATTTAATGTATTAGAAATGTTAATGCCTTTATTTGGGGATATCTCTCTCTCTCTCTCTCTCTCTCTATATATATATATATATATATATATATATATCTATGTATATATATATATATATATATATATATAGAGAGAGAGAGAGAGAGAGAGAGAGTGCGTCATCAACGTATCTAAAGAAGTATCCTAATGGGTCGATAATTTTTATTGTATTTATTATTTCTTCATCAAGTTTTTGTAAAAAGATTTTGGAGATGTATATATATATTTATGTAAGTTTAAGTGACACGAAGTTTGACTTGTAAATGTCTTCACACAAAAGTGTGTTGTATACAATTTGTAATTATCCAGTAATGATACACTACACTTTTGTTTATCCGGAATTGATGGGACCGGACCCTTTCCAGATAAACGAAATTCCGGTTAAACCAAACTAATGGCGACAATACCGATATTAGCGATGTTTACCTACCGCTATACAGAAAAGTTGCGTTTTTTTATTTTGAAGACTTTATTCAAACTGTAATAGCCTACTGTACTGTATTTTACGAGTAAATCTTAAAGAAAAACAAAATGTATTTCAGAATATTATACTGTATAAACAGGAAAAACTTTTATTTAGCATTAGACATTATACATACATTATATTAAATTCAGTACAGTACAGTAGTAGTATTTCTAAAAATTAACAAGTTTAATTTAGCGAAGAAAAACAATAATAAACACACATACATGAATGATCAAAGTCTTTACTTTTTAAAAAAGTCCATTATTTTTTGTTTTAGCGATGTTTCTCTCTTCTTAGCTGTACGGTCACGGAGTCTTTTTAGAAGTAACAGTTTTGCTGGGTTTGTCTCGTTTTGGCGCTCAAAATAATTTAATAATTTATCCAGCATTGAAGTAATCTCTGAATGGTTGATTGTCATTGCTACGTCATCTGCATCATCGGAACTGGAATCTTCGTTGTTTGATTTTTTAGAACACTCAGCGACGATCTCGTCCTCAGAAAGAAATTGACACCCGGGATCATATTGGTCTACAGCTACATTTAACCACTCGGATACTTCTTCCTCTTGAACATTTTCACAACCTTCAATATCTTTTAACAATTCAATAATCTCTTTATCTCCAGAAAGATTATCATTTTCGGCACTTTCTGTAGTTTCAGCGTCACAATTTTCCGCCATTTCTGGCCACAGCTTTTTCCAAGAATTTCTTAATGTTTTTTGAGAAACATCTTCCCACGCTGCAGCAGACATATAAATTACATCTGTTATGTTAATTTTCTTCAAGATGGTCATAATATCTCTTTTTTCTCCTCATTGTCTTCTACTATTTTACTCAAAAGTGCTTTACTATATCGCCGTTTCAAAGCCTCAAGCGAACCCTGGTCCAATGGTTGGATTAGGCAAGTCACATTAGGAGGTAGGAATTTAACAAAAATGTCATAACTCCTCATCTCATTCTCTGCAGGATGTGTAGGAGCATTGTCAATCAATAGCATCGCTTTCAGAGGCAATCCCTTTTCTGTCAGATATTTTTTGACATTAGGTACGAAGTCATGGAAAACCAATTTTTAATTAAATCCGCAGACATCCAGGCTTTCTTTTGGGATCTGTACAGTACCAGTAAACAGTAAACACTTATATTTTTTAAAGCCCTTGGCTTTGCAGATTTCCGATCAACATCAGCGGCAGTTTATGTTCATCTGTGGCATTTGAACAACAAACCAATGTCACACGATCTTTACTTTTTTTGTGGCCAAGTAAACTTCTTTTCTCATCTAGTTTAGACGCCAAGGATGTTTTTGGCATCATTTTATAAAACAATCCTGTTTTATCAGCATTATAAACTTGGGATGGTGACAGATTTTCAACTGAAACAAATTTCTCAAAGCTTATTTATTTATATGGCTTTGACGTCTGCAGATAAGATCTCACCTGTCACAATGAGCTGCCGAATTCCATGACGTTCCTTCCACCGTAGTAGCCACCCACTGCTAGCCATAAATGATGGGTCCCCACTCATTTTCATGTTTAAATTTAATGCCTTTTCTTGTAATATAGAGCCTGATATAGGGACACCACGGTCCCTTTCTTGGCAAAACCATAAAAAAAAGAGCATCGTTTAACGCCTCATTTTTTGCTTTCCGAGCTGTACTCCTTTCTTCTAAACTGTCTTTGGTAACCATCTTTGCACAAAAGTTTTCTATATGAGCCCTGTTTTTTTCCAGTCACCCACAGTGGAAGTCCCTACTCCATAATCCTTAGCAATATTATTTAGTGTTTCACCTTTGTCAAGTCTATATATATGGCCTCCAGCTTCTTTTGCATTGTAACGATATTCTTCTTTCTTTTACACGATATTGTTTAATGAGACAAATGCAGTAAACAGAACAGTACACTAACACTTATGTATACAGACTACAAACACTTATAACACTACAAAATGTTTTGGAACTAAAAAGTAAAAATATGACTGCTTGCACGCCGCGTACACAATGAACCTCTGAACAGTATCAGTAGGTTGCCGATACTGCACTAGGAAATGTAACTGGTCACAACACGATGTCTTCCAGCGCGCCAATGCGTGAGTCACTCTGTGTTACAATCTTGCCTGTCACTCACCGTGAGCTCACGCATGCTACAGTCCGCGATAATATTACACTGTAAAGTCGGCGCAGGTGGAAGTTGGAAGCCTTTGATGTAATAATGAGTTCTTAGAACTGTAATACTGGCTGCCTGCGCCAAACATCACAACAGCATAGGTAGATTTTTCTAGTCATTTGCGACTGATAAGATTCTCTTTGAATGCCGATGTTAACCAGATCGCCGAGAGAACTATACATTGCACTGTATTATTTTTACCCTTGCAGTATAGATTAATTACGTTTATGTTAATGAGATTTGAACGTGTATAACGTTGAATTTATAACAAAACATGTTGTTTTTAGTAAAAATCATCTTAAAATTCACATGTAAAGTCGTAAAAAAAAAATTATTTTGAAAATTTATTCCGGATAAGCCAGAATTCCGGATAAACGAGAGTGTAGTGTACTTTATTTTATTCCAAATAGTAGAACATGCACCTTTGTTAAATCGTTTGACTGTGACTTTTCAATTGCTCCTTTGGTCATACACTACCTTCACCCCTCCCCCGTTTATTATATTACATTTCAAATCTCTCAGTTCAAGTCTAACCTGCGAAGCTGCTGTAACTGATGAAACGATTGTCAGGAAAAAACTGTAGAACTATACCAGATGTTTATTAAATTAAAGAATTTTTTTATTTTATAGTAAAGTTTGAATTGTGATGTTTACAGATTGGATACAGTGGTCTTCAGTACGTGGAGGATTGCTCAAAAGACCGTTCAGTGAGGCAAACAGCTTTCGTATCAACCACATTTCCAATTTAGCTACATTTAACGTTAATTTGTAGTTATTATGTTTGTTTTACAGTGTTTTTTAGCTAATATCAAAAAATTGAAGAGATTATATTAACTGTAAGACATGCGATATATAGAAGCTGGTGTTATGTTTTAATATTACTGTTTACTTGAATGCACACATATGATACAGTATTTGTTGGTATTTAAGACTATCCTATAAAGTTAAGACTATCCTCTAAAAGTTAAATATTGTAGCTGTGCTAGCGTTAAAATTAGTTGATTGTATATTCACTAGATTGTATACAGATTTAATCTGAATGAAATTCAGATTACACAGTTTGCTTCTGCCAAACAGAAACTGATGGGATTGACTGAAACTAACATAACTAGTCTTTAAACAGCATATTTAAACCATTATTATATTGTTGTTTGACAGGTTGCAGATCTACATATTGACATCACTATTTACCAGTTCGTAATAGATGTTCTAATGTGTTGACTGTTTTTGTGTAACTTTTATTGTCGTTGTACATTTAGGTGTATGCCAATTCTGTTTTCCAGTCGAGATATAGATTGAACAATAAGTATGGGGACGTAAAAAAATAACCGAATTAAAAAAATAAGTAAAATCCATTATTAAAATAAGTCAGGAATAACTGAAAATTATAGCTACCTCATTTTGGTTAGTCAATTCATAAAATACTTTCACCTGCGTGTTTTGTTACTATATGTTGTTAAGAAAGAATTAACATTGTGATCATTTTTTTTTTCAATTAACTGTAGTCAAATTTATGAATTTTTCAGTTTTGTACTGTTATTTACATGGAAAAACTGGAAAGCTGCCTTTAATGTATTCCTTCCTATATAATATTTAGTAACCATTATTCAGCAAGGTTCATTGGGACGTATAAGGTATGTGTTTAAATGCTGGCCTATTAGAAAGCAGGGTTAGTGCATGTGTTCTATTTATAAATGTGTGTAGGAGTATGTATATTGGTTATTTAGTGATAAACAGATTTAAAGTTTCAGAAACAAAAATATTTTGTAAACACGTAGCAGTGCTATGTGTAAATTTTATTTTATTACGAATTTTATATTGACTAGAAATATTATCACAATATATATAGTAAGTAAATGACGAATAAGAAGTTTATTGTTATTCGAGTTATGTGCAAAATTAATTTTATATATCTAGATATAGCGTTGAATAAAATATATGCTATACTTTTGTGTAGTAAAAAGTAACTTGTTCAGTAAAATAGTGTAGATATATTATGCAGCATATAGTTTAATGAGATTAGTTGTGAACAAATTTGGTATGCTGTTGTTTCAAAGTTTATTTGTTAACTTTATATTTATTAAAATGTAATAAAAACAAAAGTATGCTGTGGTGTATATGCACAAATATGTGTTTGTTATTTCAACTGGTATTATTTTACTCCAGTTTATTTTTGTGTTATTTTATTTTTCTTTGTGTAATACAATTTTGTATGACACGTTGGACAGCAGCGTGTGTATATTAACCAGATTTAATATGTTATGGATCCATTTTATGCTTTAATGTATACATTACGCTCTTGGATCCTTCTGTCAGTAAACTAATTATGGTTAAGAAGGTATAAAATCGCCATACATAGTTTTAGTTAGTAAGATTAATTATCAAAAGAGTATGCCCATTTATTTTTAGTTTTTTGATTGAGTGTATTATGGTGGAAACTGATTGCACTTCAGACTAAGGTGGTCAGAAAATTATTTTAATATAATTGAAATTCAGTACCATTTATGAGGAGTCAGTTTCTGGAATTGAGTTTTACAGAAAAAAAGAAATGCTGTGCTTGCTGAAATGACATACTATCATATCTGTCATACTATTCCCCATAGTGTTTTTTGTATTTACAAATATATAAACAGTTGTGGCTTTAAAAATATTAATATTAGACTGAAATAAAAAATATATTTATACCAAACATAGCTATTACTATTGTAATAATCATTTCAGCATTTTTTTAAGGAATTGAAAAGGTATTACTTTTTATTCTGTACCTTTACTACAGGATTTTATTATGTAATTTGTAGTTAGCCTTTATGGTTTTTAGGACCTGTTTGGTATTAAAAAATATTAATTTCACAACATTTGCCTTTTAAAAACTAGTGGCATAAAGATTTTGAAGTAACAATAATTGAGTAAAGCATTAAATAAATTTACTGGTAAAAGTTTATGGAAGCAGTGATAAGCTCGGTTTGAAAGGATGACATTATGTAAACATTAATGATCAGTGCGCACTAAAAACAAGTTGTGTGCTAAGAGCAGAATTTACACATCTTTATTTTGATTAGTAAAAGCAAACAAATAAATGACCATTGTATATGCCCAGCTGTGTTAAAAACAAATATTACTAACATTAAATAAATATAAATCTATAGAGTTTGTAAGTGTTCTTAGCATTTTCAACATTCCTAAACAAATTTCAAGATTTTGTACTGGTTTTAGATTATCTAGCAGTACATTACCTTGTCAGTTTGTTTTTATAATTTAAGCATACATTCTGTTTAGTGGTCAAATGTTAAGGGCATGCTAGTACAGTAATAGTTGGCAGTAAATTGTATAATATATTGAACATATTCTATATGGAAGTAAACTGTGTGGTAACAGTGTCTGATAGCCAGTATACAGTAATGTTGGGCAGAGTATTGATGCAGACTACAGTTGTGGTATTTGTTTTAACGATCCCCCTTGACAGTCACAGAGAGCTTGTGCAATGAATTAGAAAACGGATGTTACATAAAATGAAAACAACAAATTTGAAAGCACATTTGTGTTAAGCAGAGCCGTGTTTGAAGGTTGGAGCTATGTAATATCAAATTGTAAAGCGCCGTGTCAATAAGGAAGACGTCTGTTTGATAGATTATTAGTACAATGTAACTGTTGTTCATAAATGTAATAGTGACTGTGATAGTGAGTGAACATAAATTAAAACAGTGTTTGAAGTTAATGTACAGAGATGCACAACTAACAGACACTTTTCTCTTTCTGGTTGTTAGAGACCATATGTCTCACAGCTGAAAATCCTTGTAGTAATCAGTTTCGCACTCTAAAAGTAAAGTTTTTATGACAGAATATTGTTATAAAAATATCCCAACAATAATATGGCAGTTATATATTGGAAACTATATGCCATCATCTCATGATAAAATTGGTAAATACTTAGCCAAATGAAGTTGAAAAAGTGATAGTAATTAAGTGTTAACTACAGACTGCGTGAGATGCACTGGCTGTTTATAAATATCTTTTCTGAGGCATTTTGGTAATATTGATTACTAAATGCCCTAGCAATGATGTTTATAAATGTACACTATGATTGCCCAATGTTTTGACTTTTAATCAAAGTGACCATTTTTTTTTTTTAGTTGTTATGGGTATGCTTGTTGGACATGATTTACAAATGTTTGTTTGTAGGAGTAAACATTAGCTCTCTCTCTTAACTTGTGGAGCCAGGATTAGAATGATAATATCAGAGGCAAAAACGAGATTGGCAACATATATACAAAGTATAAACATGCTTAAGGGGATGTTACACTGAAAATGGCCAAAAATGACAAAATTTTTGAAATTTTTTTTGCTAATTTTGTTCTACATGTCTTCCTGCACAAGAAAAATACAATATAAGTCATGTTTCACCTGTATTTTTACCAGAAAAAATTGTTTTTCCGAGAAAGCGCACTCTTTCGCGACTGGTAGTCTTCGTGCTGCAGCGGTTACTTTGAGGATCAGTAAATAAGTACACTACATCGTTGTTATTTCTGAATATTTATTCATTTCAGAAAGAACAAATGTGTGTGTGTGTGTGTGTGTGTGTGTGTGTGTGTGTGTGTGTGTGTGTGTGTGTGTGACAGTGTTTTTTTGACAAAACAAAAACAGCTGATTTATTTTGTTGTTCTGCTCACTGCTGTCAGTTGTCATAGTGTAATTGTGGAAAGCTGCTTGTTGTTGTTCAGTGTTTCTTTTTCTAATACTTTTCAAAAATGGGAAGAGTGAAGAAAAGCAAGAAAAATATTGCTATGCGAAACAAAATCAACATTTCCAGAAGGTATGAAATACTTCCTAGAGATTTTTTAGCAGTTGAAATGGACATTGGTGATGGTGAAAATGAAAGTGAGGTTAGGCCTATGTTACAAGATACAGACATTCCTTCCTAGTACTTCTTTTAGCACTAACTTACCAGAAGTTACTAATGATGGTAATGAAGTAGGCACAAGTAGGCCTAGTGAAAAGTTTGAAAAGGCTACTGGCTTTGCCCTTTATGACAGTTATAGGTCTGTAGTGGACGTTGATGACGATGCACATAAGTATGTTTTTGTAGATGCAAATAGGCTTGTAAAGTTTTTAGAAGGTTTTTCATGTCCTGTGTGTGTTAGTACCTTACAGGTTAGTCAGATGCCACCTAAAGGCTATGCCAACTTCTTCGATGTTCAGTGTAAAGACTGTGATTTCCACAAATCGTTCGACACTTCTGACCGAGTTAGGCTAAGTGAAGATGACTCTACACGACCTTCGTATGATGTGAATCGTAGAATGGTTCAGAGCTTTTCTAGCATGGGAAAAGGACACAGAGGTATGGAGTCTTTCAGCATGAGCTTGAATATGAAGCCTATGAACATTACTAGTTATAGTCAGCATATGAATACTATGTATAAGCGATATGTCAAAACTGCAATGGAATCATTACAAAAAGCTAGAAAAGAAGTCTGCAAAGCTTACAGCATTCTAAATAATACCTCTCTTGATGAACCTGGCCCAATCAACATATCCGTAAGTTACGACGGAACTTGGCAGAAACGGGGATTCACATCGAAGAACGGAGTCAGTTGCTGCATTGATGTAGTTACCGGATTAGTACTCAACTATAAAGTATTATCAAAATACTGCCTAGCTCGCGATAAAAAGGAAAAAAGCATGGAAAAGGCACCGCCAAGTTTAGAGTATGGTACAGAAAGCATAAGCCTAACTGCCAAAAAAACTACGATGGATCTTCTCTGGGCATGGAGATGGAAGCAACGGAGCGCATTTGGAAGCGATCAGAAAAAAATGGATTTCAATACACTACATTAGTGTCTGATGGTGATTCAAAAACCTTTGCCCACCTAACTGACTTGAATCTCTACAAGGACCAAAAAATTGAAAAGGTTGAGTGTTTGAACCACGTTGCAAAGCGTCTCGGTTCAGGTTTGAGGAAAATTGTTGCCAAAAACACCGGCTAAGGCCAACCTCTGGGTGGGAAAGCGTATGGAAGTTTGAAAGGAACAACTATAAACATGTTGACTAATTACTACAGAAATGGAATACAAAGTAATCTGGGAGATATAAATAAAATGAAAACAGCTGTTTTCGCCACATTGACACATTGCTCTTCAACTGACGAGAAACCAAATCACAAAAAATGCCCAACAGGAACAGAGTCGTGGTGTTTTTACAATAGAGCCAGTGCTAAAAAAATTAGGCCTGAACCACACAGACAAAAAATCAAAACACCCTTGACTGAAGAAGTTGTTGCAAAAATACTGCCACTGTACCAGAGGTTGGCCAGCGACACTTTGCTTGATAGATGCGTGTCAGGAAAAACGCAAAACACCAATGAGGCGCTCCATGGCATCATTTGGTCGAAGTGTCCAAAAACTTCTTTCTCTTCAAGACAATCACTAGAAATGGGAGTGTGTGAAGCAGTGTGCCAATACAATACTGGCTACAGGCAAACTCTTTCTGATCTACAAAAAGCACTGGGTGTGAGCCCCAGAAAACTTACGGCAAAGACTGCGAAGGCTTTTGATTCGAAGAGATTGAAACTTGCTCAGATCCGTAAAAAGGCGAAGTTTACAGAATATAGAAGAAAACTGAGGCAAGCACAACTTCTGGAAGAAGAAGAGAAGACAGAAAAAGAAGGCCGAACTTATGGTGCTGGAGAATTTTAATGTTGTGAAGAACAGGACTTGAACTTTTTTATTTTGGCCAATTTTTTTTTTTGTAAATTTCACTGTGAAGTTTTTGCTGGTAAATGTAGGCCCTGAATTATATTTATAGAGGGAATTAAAGGACCTATGTGATATATAAGCATTTTAAACTTTTAATTACCCAGTTATTTCTGTGTCAATGCAGTGTACTAGACAAGCGTTACTTCAATCGCAGTTTCCCGAAAGTTTGAATTTCCGTGTTTTTTGAGACATAAATTGATATTTCTAAATAACCACTTGTACTACAAGACAGAAATTTTTACCACTTATTGTACAGATGTTTTTCTTCATACTTAGGTAGATTTATGTTTGTAAGTACCCTAGAAGCCAAAAAAAAAAAAGGAAAATTGTTGTTAAAAAAACACAAATTTTAAAGTTGACTCATACAAAAACTACACATTGTACCACCATAAATCTACCTAAATATCAAAAAGACATCATACTCTTTAAAATAACACAAACATGAAAAAAATCCATCAAGTACTTTTTAAGGAATATAAATTTAAAAATACCTCTGCAAATTTGCCGAAAACCGACGTTTTAATTTTTTTACCTATGATAAAATTTTAAAAAGTCAAGTTTCATATTTTTTAATTTTTTGTTTTACACTATTCCTTACATAAAAAAAATTAGTACAACCCTATATAATGCATATTTAAAAAAACGACCCTTTTCAGTGTAACATCCCCTTAAGTAGGAAAACACAAACAAGATAGGAATTTTCTGAGTGCTATCTTAGAGACTAGTGAGGGTGATGTGGAGGAAGAACGTAAGAAGTTACACAAGAGATATGCTTGGAGAAAACAGTGCCAGAAAAATAAGCAGCTGGCACTATGAGATTCATAAAGAAGTAGTAAGGCAGAGAATAAATAATTCAGGGAAAGCACTCCAGAAAACAGTAGAGAAGAGAAAAAGGTGTACAGCTTAAAAAAAAAATATGTAAAGAACTAATCCAAGAATTAGAATGACTTAAAAAAAAATCATGAAATATGAAGTGACGATCATGGCAGGAATTTTGATGGGGGAATTTCTGAGCAGCTAACTACAAATAATGAAACATTTAATTGTAAACAGTTTTTGTGTTTTGTAACTAATATAAGAAGAAAGTACTTCTTGTTAATTTTAAGTATATTTTTCAACTTTTCTTAAATGTTGAAAAAGGCCTGGCTGGACACACAATAAGGATGGGACAACACTGAATTCTCAGAAAAATTGTGGAATGGAGACCAGTAGGCAAGAGAAAGGCCAAGAAAGAGATGGATCAAGGATGTTGAAGAAGATCTTAGATCATAAGAAGATGTAGAAGACTATGTAATGAGAGGGCTCAGTGGAGAAAAATTGTTGAAGAGGCTAAAACTCATACTGGGTTGTAACACCAGTAGAAGAAGAAGAGAAAATATTCATAAAATGTTATTAATTGTAAAGTTATAAAATCTTCATACACAGTTTTGTCTAGTAAGATTAATTTTCAAAAGAGTGTGTGCAGACTGTGGTTGATGTTTTATCCATTCTGAAAAGTTTAAATCATTTTTTCCCCAGAAACTTCTTCTTTCATATGGTATTCAATATTACCAATATCAGTATTATTATGTTTATCAGTGTTAGGATGGATTTGAACGTGGCAACAACAAAAATCTCCAAACACGCTTGTAAAGATGCTTACTTGGAGCCTTTGTGCGTATGGTAGACTAGTACATTAACTGTAGCCTTGTACCTATTGGGAAACTCTGTGCTTCAGAGAAAGCAGTTTGACAGGTGTTCGTTTGACAGTTGAAGAAAGGTATACACTATATATTATATATGCTGTTGAAAATAAATCATATGTGTCTCAGATTATGAGTCCTCAATTATAATGGTATTAAAAAAAAAGAAATTGTGAGGCAGGTTGACATAGGTGTTAGCAATGATGGACTGAGCACATGTTACTTAGTAGTATTATTAACATACAGCACAAAAATTTGTATCACTTTAGAGTTTAAGTATTATGTGAAACAGGGAACTAATGAATTTATGTTTTGCATTTTGTTAGAACAGTCTAGGATTTACAACAACAAGAAATATCATAGTGTCATCTTTACTATTATTTTTTTCTGCACTTTAGCATCTCTGTTTTAAGTTCAGTTTTAGGAAGGTGCGCATAGTTGTTTGAAGTTTATGTAAAACAGAGTTTAAAGCATTGTGATGTACTGATTTTCAGTTGTTTATTACTGTTTGTAATAAAGTAATTTTAACAATGTGTAAATAGGAATGTCTTATTTTTTCCTGGCTTTAAATTGACTCGGAAACAATTGTCTGTCTTTATTTCACTTGTACGGTTGAATATCTGTCCAGTGTACCTCATTTTGTGTAGGCCTACATGTATACATACATCAACGTAGCTGGAAACCCACAGAGGGGAAATTTCCCCTCCGCTGACAAACGTCCCACTAATACGTGAGTATGCGTGTACTAGTTGGTACAGTCACCACTGCAAGCAGTGTTCGGAACGCTTTGTTTGTGTCAGTGTTTGTTTAAATTTCAATAATTTAAGAGCTGTTTTAAATATAAAAATTGCACACTCGTGCGCTCATAGCCCCCAGGTGGTAGCAAATATGCCTTATATTTTTATGTCTTAAGAAAAATAACCACTGTCCCTTTAAAAATAGAACCAAACAACGAAATGCAAATACTACTGGTAATTATGTGCTACTGTAATTTCTAAATTTTGTAATGCAAATTATTTTCTATTTAATGTTTTTGGATCTAAAGAACAACATTTATAATTGTTAACGTACTAAAAATTAAACACAGAACACTAACAAAGCAGACCGAAAATTATTGTAAAATTATTGTAGGCCTGTAAATATGCCGACATTATCAAATTAATTCATTCATCACCTCACCCCACTTGCTCCTATTTATGCAGTAAAATAGATCATTGGAACTACGTACTATAGAAGTAGGCCTACACAAGACAACAAAAATGAAAAATGGAATTGTGTTTATACAAATTACCTTTAATGTTTCCAAGGGTCATCTTCAGGGCTCTTTTTCGTTTCATGTCAGTAGACGATCAGTAATATGCAGTCCTATGGTCACAAATAATTGCTAACTGTTCAAATAGAAAATAATAAAATTTTTACTGTGCAAGTCATATAGTAATATGACTTTTTTATAGTAATGTACTTTTTTGTAACAAAAAAATTTTCAACTAAGTTAACAGCTATGACAGCAGGTAAACCACACTTCACATTAAGTTTTCAATTCCTGATAGAGTTTCTTCACTGTCCGTGTCCATTTGACTACATCCGCTGGCGTCATCCTCATCTGTGTCACTGGTTTCCCCTCCAAGTTGAATGATGAAATTTTCAACAGCGTTTTCTATTTGTGGTTGAGATGTAACGTAGTCTTCTTCAACCTTTTTTACATGGTCACATTTTTTTTGCCAGGATTCTCTGGTGATTTCCCTGAATTTTTGTACTGTTAGCTGCTTCACGTCTTCAATTGTAAACGTTGTGTTGTTGGTTGCTACCCAGTTCTTCACCTCGGCCCAAATAAGTTCTATTGGGTTGAGCTCCGGATGGTATGGAGGTAAGCGCAATACAGTGTGGCCGTGTTGTTGAAGGAGCGAATCGATTACATATTCTTTGATCCTTGGTTTATGTAACGAAATCAACTGCAGTAACTGTACCTTCAGCATCGAATCATCAAAAGGTATTCGGTTACTTCGAAGCCACTCTTGCATATTACTTTTAGTTGAAGCGGAGGTTGGACTCTTTTTTGACTGCACATTATGGTATGGTGCATTGTCAATGACAAGTGCACTTTTTTCTGGCAGGTTTGGTATTAATTTTTCTGTCAACCACTTTTGGTAGTTTCCAAAGTTCATTGAACTGTGATAGTCTCCTGAACACAGACTTGATTTCCACATGGTGAAGCAGTTTTTAATAAAACCCATCTCTCCTCCCGCATGAATTATTATAAGCCTTGCTCCTTTAGTGAGGGGTATAGCGACACCATCATTGTTATTGTCTGCCCACGATTTCTGGCTCACATGTGACGAGTGAATATAAGTCTAGTCCATGTAAACAACTGGTCGCCCTTCTCTGTATTTCATAATGTTTTTTAAATATTCATGTCTGTGGAAGGCTATGTGTTGTTGTTCAATAAGTACATGTCTGTTGTTTCTCGTCTTTTTCCATTTAAAACCCAACTGTTTGATTACTGTCCTTAAACTTGTCTTCCCTCCATTAAACCCTATATCTTTCACTAATTTTGAATGTAATTTTGGTAGTGTAGGTAGACATTTTTCGACGAGGTAAAAGCCGTTGATCATTCGGCGTATAACAGATTTATCAAAATCATCCAAATCTGACACAGGCTTTTCTCTCTTCCTTTCTTATTTGGCGTTTCAAATAATTGTTGCCCTTCGCTTCCTGGTTTATTCTCGCTAGTGTCATCCGACTTACACCAACTGCAGCCGACACTCTTTCTCTAACTTTTTTACAGTCTATTAAAAACCCTCCATGATCTGCTTCCTTCTTCATAAACTTCATCACATTGTATATAACTTCGCGAGTTTGGCTTTTAAGCACCTTTCCCGACGACTTACTCATTGTTAAGCAATCACTAATAACAAAAATTAAAGATATAAAATGTATCGCGATGTAAAACAATACAAACAAATTAGTTTTAAATAACGTCACAGAAAGGTAAACCTAATCACTAAGATAGCTATTAAAATACAAAACCACAGCACAGATTGCAAAACACCTAACACAACAGCAACTCAGTAACTTTTGGAATGCTTGCAGACTGTACGTGTAAACAACACCACACTTACAGTCACACTGTATGGTGGGAGACGCTCATTCATTGCGCATGCGCTAACCAGGCAACTTCCTAAGTTGATGTGTGTATAATTAACCCGTGCCTTATGTGTTTTGAATTATTTCCTACTGAACTTCCCACTGCTGTCCTCATCCTGTCACTTCGATCATTAAATTTTATAAGTGTGGATTTATGTATTTTTTGTGCTGTAACTTATCCTCCAAAAAGAAAATTGTGTTCTTCTCATTCTAAGAACTTAATACACTAGTTATAGTTTTTAGTAATCTGAACATGTAAATAATCATGATGTATAAACTTAATGAAATTGTGGCGTTATTACAAATACCTCAACACACCTTTTGGGACCAGCTCTGATATAGTAGATATTATTGTTTTGTCACAACACCCCAACATCCTGTGTTATTTAAAATTTTAACAGACATATTTTGACACTTATTTAAGAGTACCGTTTTGAATGTTTTACTAAAAAAAAAGAACAAATTAAAATTTTACTGTGCATACACATTATAATAATTCGGGTAAAGTTTGAAACTAACTAACTAATTTTACATTTTTTGTTAGAGACTTTTTACAAATTTTTGTGGCATTTCCTAGTTTTTGTTGCATATTGTAATAGTGGCAAACCATAGTTTTATTTTATTTTTTTATCTTGATTAAAGATAATTGTAATTTTTAGTCTGGTCATACTGATGTGTACAGACATCTAATGGCTAAAAAATAGGTTGTATTGGTGCGGGATGTAGAACGTAAGTGTGTGTTAGATCTTTCATTGTGTTAGAAATATAGCATTTGTATTTCTCAAATATTTAGTACAATATGTGAGTGTATTACCTACAGTATTTTGGAGGAGCAGAGATTATGTAATTTGAGGAATATGTTAACACTTTTGTGTTGAGCACTATATATGTACGGCTTTCAGTATAACATTGTGTTTTAAATCATGAAAATCACAGTATTCTTTTATCTGTAATTGAAAGGAGGGTATTTCTAGTTTACAATTCTGCTACTATTGTAATATTAAAACTAGTTTGGTACTGACAAATGGAACTGTTGAGTGAACAACTGATCGCTACGTGCCTCTTAACCAACTGCCAAACTCAGAACTGTAAACAGTAACCATAGCAATGCATGCTGTTGCCAAAATGTCCCGTACATGCTGTTATGCTGTCGCACCGCAGAGTGAATTGTTAGGTTCTATGTAATGAAGTCTGTCTGTTGAGTGGTATGTTTTCCGTTACACTTTGTGATTATTCATGAGAATATTTTAGTTTGCTACTTATATAGTTGTGTTGCAGATACAAATTTATTGTTAACTAATTTCTAATTACTTTACTAATTTATAAGTTTTAGATTTACTAAGTAATTTTACTTAAGTTTAATTACTAAGTTGTTTGTATGTGAATCATTGTTTTGTGTTTATCCACCTGTAGATACCACGTGGTCAGAGTGTGGCAACGTTGTTTCCATTTCATTACAAGTGTCAATACCAAACTAGTTTTAATATTACTGTAGATCACAGCAGCAATCATCTGCTACTAGATAGGAAGCATCATACACTTCCGTTTTCTGCTACGTGTTTTCGTAGTTGAGTGTGATGTTTCAAAACATATAAAAAAAATTTAGCGAGTGTAATAAAATCTTTTAATTTTTATTTTGTTTAATAACAATATGAAACAATATTTAGAGGACAAATTTAAGTAGTTTTGAAGAAAATATAATGTGTTATAATTAATCTAAAATTTCAATTTTTTTGCTAAAACATAACTTCTATTAATAACAAAGAAGTTTTTGTTTGTTTTTAACCAAGATTTATTTGTATACAGTAGTTTAGAAAATACAGGAATTTATAATAATATATACATTTTGGCTTAATTAGAATTATACTGTTGGATTACACTGTTAATCAAAAAGTGTTAAAAATGACTATGGGTTAGACAATTGCAAAATCACTTAGACATGAAAATGTTAAATGCAATTCTTCCCCAAATTATGCAATATCAGTTAAATAATTTATTAATACTTATATTAAGACATTAGTTAACATATAACAATATACCATATTTTGTACTGTCAACTTGTGACATAAAACAAAAACCCCATTCGTACAATGCTTGTATTAAATGTGCAAGGGGAAGAGAAAATTTACACCCACTGCAAAAATGGCAAAACTACTGGTCTTTTTGCACATAACAGTGTAAATAATATTGGTCCCTAAATGGTTAATTGTAAACTACTGCTCCTTACTGATGTATACAAAGTTAATACTTGCTTAAATAGTATTTTATATAAAATTTTAACAATCACCTACATGAGCATGATTATTTTTATTACATAAAAGTACGGTTTTCAGGAAACTGTTTTCACCAGAAATGGGAAAATAAAGCAAGAGATAAAAGCAGGATTGATGTCACAATAGCAAAGAGGTTACTGGAAAGCAGAAGAATAAAATATTGGAAATGCTGAGAATAAGCTGGAAGTCATTACATACCAACATGTATCAGTGTATAACATACATAAAAAACATTTGTTATAAGGTAGAGTGTGTATAATCCAAATTAATAGTGACAAGGGAGCTTTGAATATTTTTAACATACCAACAGTGCAGTATAAAAATACATAAAATAATTTGTATCGGAAGCAGTGAATTCAAGAGTTGTACTTATTTTTGTGGATAGGTGACAAAAAAAACTTGGGACCTATAACTTGAAAACATAATGCAGTAAATGTCGAATTTCCAGTATTTCAAATTTGAAATTAAGATACTGGGACAGTAGGCTAGTGTGTTTGTAAACACAGTTAAACAATTTTATCTGATTCAGTAGTGTAGGTAGGGGCACTGAATTGTAGGACATATTTAAACAGGAAGTATCAGACCAGATATGCCATTCAGAAAAATTATTGTGAATTGTCATTTGGTATTATTGTGATACTGTTTAGATTAATGACACTTCAGATTGCCAACAATTTTATTGTATTATCAAATTTAATGGCTGGAAGAATTAAAATTGGTTTAGTGATGCGGTAAGTATATACAGTACAGAAAATAAATAAATAGTAAATTTTTCGAATCCTACAGAACTTAATTACATGACTGACACAGTGCACTGAATTTAGCAAACACAGATATATTCAAAAACATACTTTTATAGAGAAATAAGAATTTTTAATATATCCAGCAATTTGGAGAGTATTTTACTCATAGACTTTTTTTTTGTGAAACTCGAAAGGACCATCACTGGAGGCTTCTAACTACTATGTTTATTTAAAACTCTGAAGAAAATATGATGATTGTTATGACTGATATTGTTATGATGAGTTTTTGGACTATGATGTTCTACCAGTAAAGTATTGCATGCAAATTATTTAAAACTCTGAAGAAAATATGATGATTGTTATGACTGATGTTGTTATGATGAGTTTTTGGACTATGATGTCCCACCAGTAAAGTATTGCATGCAAATTATTTAAAACTCTGAAGAAAATATGATGATTGTTATGACTGATGTTGTTATGATGAGTTTTTGGACTATGATGTTCCACCAGTAAAGTATTGCATGCAAATTATTTAAAACTCTGAAGAAAATATGATGATTGTTATGACTGATGTTGTTATGATGAGTTTTTGGACTATGATGTTCCACCAGTAAAGTATTGCATGCAAATTTTTTCAACATTTTCCTAAAACTAACTCACTTGTGTTACAATAGTTTTAGTTATACAATTTTTGAACACACGGTGTACTAATAATAAATCACCCAGTTATAATAGTTGGCATACAAACAGTTTAATATTTTTACTAATGCACTTCTTTAATAGTATAACTTATTAATTGCTTGGATTTACGGAATTCATATTGCTTGATTTAGATCAGGCAGAAGCATGTGGCATAATAATGTTTATGAGTTGTCAGTAGAATAATTGAGCCATGTCTCGAAGGTGCGGCAGATATTAGAATATTCCAAACTGTCATCCAACTGCATACACAATACATGGTCAACATTGTAAGGCTATTATACATGTTGCCTGTTGCATTGGTGTAAGTAACAGAACCCAATTGGGTATGTTTTGTATACGATTGCTAAGTCAAGGGTACAACAGTTGTGACAATTTTAGTAGAAGCAAAAACACATAATTACTGTAAAATTGATAAAACAACATTTCAATTGGATAAGATTATATTTGTCTAATTCAAACCTAATGGCATGAAGAGTAGGCATAAGCTGTGTGTTGCATTTGGTTTTTAGACCCAAAATCAGTTGGAAAAATTTTCAACTCTAAGTCATGAGTTAATCTTACATAACTGAAACACCAACAAGAAAAATATAAAATTATTAATTTTTATGGTGAAGTAAAATTGTTTCTTATCAATTCCAGATTTATGTTTACCAAAAAGAAAGTAGATTTCATGAATTACTGAAAATATTTTTTCAAATTTAATAGACTCAACTATATAATTCAGGTAATCACAAAATGTATAGGAAAATGTTATACTTTTCATTTCTATAAAAAAATTTGTAGAAGCTACATATGCATCATTAATAGTACATAAAACACTAACAGTTATACAAATGTTTGGATCTTTTTCTAGAACTAATTTGAACAGTGTAACTATCATAATCAGAAGTCTCATTCAAATATGTTAGGACAAGATAATGTAGAACAAAATGTACATCCTTTCTGGTCTTCAAAGCTGTTCAATGAAGTGATTAGTACTAATAACAGTTACAGAATATTAGAACCTGGAATTTGTAATTTCAAACTATAGTATGAATGTTATCAGCACTGCAAAAACCAATGTGATTGTATTTGTTCTATAGTACAAAATAAGTTTTTTTTGAATATGGGCACGAAAATGTGAATGACGGAGGCATGCTACATTATAACTTGTTGACTGTGTTACAAGCCCCCGGGGATATGTAATGCACATTTAACATCTGTTATGCAGAGATTTTTGGAAAATTTAATCTCTGTGCGGACTGTGGAAACCAGAGTCTTTAATCCCAATTTTGTCTACGAAACTCAGGAGAAGTCCCCTTTCGATACAGAATTTAATTAAGTGCATTTTTATATACATATCCCGGGCGATATGGTAACACACAAAGCAAATACGACATAACCTCTGTGCGGCACATATTACCAGGGATATGTACTGCCTTGTGTGAGATGTTGATTCCTGTGTATATAAATAATTATTTAAACATCTGACAGTCTTTAACTATGATGTAATAACTGCAATGATACATCTTCCCCTACTAAGAAAACACTTATTTTACATAATGAAGTGAATGTGGTAACATTCAAAAAGCGAAATAAGAAAAAACACGGAAATTATATGCGTATGCTGAAAGGAAACATGAATGTAAGAAAGAGGAAATCACTCTACTATTTCTTTTTTACCGCAGTGTGAATCAGTTTGTTGCCAATAGGGTTGAATGTTACTTATATTGAGTAGCGATATCGGGCGCATCTGCCGCTTATTGTTTTTGGAAAGGTTAATCGTAAGGCAAACACAAATACAGGAAGCTATGCATAATTAAATGCAAGTCATTGCATATTCCTTCAGTAGGTTCCCACGACTGGACAAGAGCTTGGGTAGGATAGGACCCATTCGATGTCGACACGAAGCGGTTGTATACGCC
The DNA here is from genome assembly GCA_034769895.1 of Magicicada septendecula. Classification (NCBI taxonomy): domain Eukaryota; kingdom Metazoa; phylum Arthropoda; class Insecta; order Hemiptera; family Cicadidae; genus Magicicada; species Magicicada septendecula. Next base: position 219,524,495 of record CM068376.1, on the reverse strand, counting down.
CACCGCTGTCCATACACGGCAAAAGTTATATCAACGCGCTAATAGGGACCATGGGGGGCGTATACGACTGCTTGTTTTCTTATATTATTAGACTCAAAAAAAGAACAAGGAGTTACTAAATAGTATTTTTTACTTGATTACAAGGCTGATGAATTAGAATCGGGAAGTTGCAAGCCCCCACAGGCGTGTAAAGTACAGTAGGCTAAAGTAATATTTGTTTTGACATTATTATAATTGCACCCAGTCACCTGAGAAAAGCGCTGTTGTGCTGTGTCATATATATATTTACACATTAGAAAAAAATGTAACACAAGTTTGGCAATAATTATCCTTCAGCTTTACAGACAACTAAAATCGCGAAGTTTCAGACAGGCCCCCAGGGATATGTAACACACAGAGGACTAGTTCATTCACTCAGTCAAAGACAAAGTACTCAACATTCGTCCCACAGTCAACATGTTAATAATGTGAAAACCTGCTCAGATTTTATATTGTATACAATTTGCATAATGTGTTTTCCTGTTGTTTTTACACACGAAGTAACATTTGACAGCTGACAGATGTAGTCCTCAATGTAGTTTGTGAATAACAATTGGTAACTATTTCTGTCATATGATTGCTGAGACATATAGCACACTTATACAATGAGTATACAGTGTACTACACTGTACAAACAGAACTAATGTGTACTTATCGACTTTAATTTTTTAGTTGAATAATTAAATGGTATTATTAGTATCGTACTTGTAGGAGATTATAGACTGGAATATGGGTGGGCCACACTATAACAACTTTTTGCTTTGATACAAGTTCATAAAATAGAATTAAAAGTGCACCATGTATTTTTTTAACAAGAATTTACATCCATGCTGTAGTTACCTCAAACCTTCATCACCCGCAAGGTTTAAACCAAGAATGGTTTGTTCCGGTCTCAAATAGGCAAATAGCAAATATCCGTCCAGCTACTCCTTATTTGAGGCAATTTAGTAGTGAATATGTCCCCTGGATATGTTACTAGCATATCGCAGGGTAAGATGTATGGTGGGGCTGCCACCTTCAGGCTTAACGTTCAGCCCAATTTTCTGTCTGGGTGTTCTCCCATAACTGGCTGCCTTTCCTCTTCTTTATGAAGTATGAAAGTCTGCAGTGAAAATTAATAGTAGTACAAATGCATAATAATACCCCAACATATTAAAATATATAGTGTACACACACACACTATTTGGAGTCGTGTTGAATATAATTAGTTTTATTAAAACAGGTTAATTCTCCTACTATTATGACACCTTGAGGTGACAGCAATATTATCTACAATAATAGTCACATCAAGTTTGTGATCAGTTGTCTTTCAAGTGCTATTGGTTTAAGGTAGATAGTTGAGCTGTTAACCATACGTTGTGTTCATAGGTTTTCCGTTTTGAAGACCAAAAATGACCTTTCACAGGATGCAGGTAATACAGGTATCTTTCCGTTAGTTGAGTTACTATACTGTTTTCTTTATCATGCCTGTAAATGAGATTCTTTTAAGTTAATTTTCACATCTGAAGAATCTGTATCACATACACACAAAATGAACCGTTAACTGTATCAATAAATCTGCACATAAAAAGTTTCACTGAGTTAGACCATCTAGATCTTATAGCATAAAATGTCCAAATTGTCTTTTAAATTAATCTTAAAATTTTGGGATAAACAATAGAATTGACATGTTAGAAGTTGCGGACTGATAATAGTCCCGATTGTAGGTCTCGGTAATACTTTTCAAATGAATTGGCAATGAGCTATTCTTTCTTGTGCAAGACGGTTAAGGATGTCAACACATACTATTCAACACTCACATGTCGCTCAGTTTTAAAATTCATGTCCAATTAACCATTGTTCAAGGTTCACCTAAATAGTTTTAGCTGAGTTAATAACATGGATTATATTGCAATTTTATACTTGAAAGTAATCAGATGACATTCCTAAAATGTATGTAAATTAACACAAATCGAAGGAAAATAATGGCTGTAACTTATAAGTAGTTCTGAAGCTACTGTATCTTCTATAATTTAAACTTGAACTTAAAAATTAGTGAATGCTACTAATTCACTTTATCATTTTAACAAATTTCTGTACAACACAATACCAAACTCTGTATAACAAACAGTTGTAATGGGGCGAAAAGGGGGATTTTATTTTTTTTAATAAATGTATTTAAATGTGTATGTGATCAACGCAGCAAGTCCCACGTAAAAAGGTTTTATTCAGACAATGAACTGTGACATAGCTTTGTGAGCGGGTGCAGTAACAACACAATACGGTTCTGGGAAATCAAGCTTTGTGTTACGCACTCATACGCGCAACATGAGCACGCACGCAGAAGTGACGCCAACAAGATGTCTAAGTTATAAAATTTCTTTCACCACGTGTTTGGATGATGACGGAAGTCCTTGATGACTCCGCCCACCTGAGTCTACTGCCTCGTGGCAATGGAATATCATTAACACCTGTGGCACCATAAAAATCCACGCGGCATGAGCGCTGATGAACAATTCGTAGCATGCAGGCTGTGAGTTCCTGTTCAGCATCCAGACGAGGTGGGAGTTTGGTTGGTACTATCTGCCGCAGTTCGCATAACTACGCTTGCCCGGCCGGGAGCACAAAAGAACTCGTGTGAATCAAAATTTCTTTTTTAACTGCAAATAAGTGACAAACAGTCATCAATAGTGAACAATAGATCAAAATGAAGCAAGTGATGTGAATAAAGCAAAATTAACAATATAGTGAATTAAAAGGAAAACATTCGGACATAAACTTAGTGCGGCACGAGACGACCAGGATCGCCGATGGTTAAGTAATACACAACCAATTTCATTTAAAAAAAAAACAATTTCATTTTAAAAGGCGCTAAACAAAATAAATGGGGGTTTCTTTTAAAAAGGTATGAATGAGTGTGTGAGCAAACTGGGTCGTCTAAAAAATAGAGTTAAAATAGTTTAAGTTTTTTGTTTTTCGATATATGTTTTGTATTAAAAGGAGGTAATACACCATATTATTATTTGCAATTTTTTAATGTTTAACGTAAATGTGTTGGGAGAAAGAATAGAAATTGAAATAGAATATAAGGAAATGTTAAATTAGGATATGTTCCATGTGAAATAATCCAAAGTCTTGTTTGTATTTTGTTGAAAAAAAAGAGTAGTAAAATTAACAGAAATGAGTTTTAGACAAAATGAACATTGAGTAAATTTAGAAGAAAAGTAACCAAATGTTGAGGTTGAATAATAAACAGACTTAATTTATATAGTCAACCAGTGTTTTAATTGTGTAACGAACCCAGTAACCTCTTTTACAGACTGCGAGTTCGTGTAAAAGGATCCTGGACCCATAAAAGGTAAGAGTTACCATAAATACATATTTTATGTCTTTTATTGGTTGTGAATAATAATGAAAAAGTACACAGTATGGGGTTTATATAACAAGTAAATATACAGCAGACTTGCAGTAATAGCCAACGATTCTTATTTGTGTGAAGATGTGTCTTTAGGAAGGCACTAAGAAATTTCTAGAACCTGTATTAGTCTCTTTTTAAGAGCCTCCAGGTGGTCTAGTGGCTAGTGCAGGTGATTGATGTACTCGTGATCCTGGGTTCAATTCCCAGCAGAGGCTCCATACGATGTGGACTCAGCATTCTGAGGCAGAACTGAGTAGCCACCTGACAACAGTGGCACCTCCTGGCTGCGGATACTGCAACTAGCAGCTGGCAGCACATTGTACTAGCCATACAACTGTCGCACTAAATACAAAAGCCGCACGGTATGCCTTGCTGAACAGACTGTTGAGCAGAGGTTTATTTATTTACTAGTCTTTTTTCTTCCATTTTACTTTGAAAATGTGTACCGTTTGTACTAGTAATCTGAATTTTTTCTAGTGTAAGGCCAAGTTCATACTGGAAATGTAGACAACTTTATATGTACGGCATGTGGGTTAATTTCATCACATTTGGGTTAATATTGTATTCTTTTAAGTACATAAAGCAGTTTTAGTATAATTTGTTGTACTAGTGGTTTATATGAATGGAATTGTTTTGCAAAACAGGTAAACCAGTATGCAAACAAACAGTTAACCTGCAAATTTCATAACTGCCAAGTCAACTATTTCAAGTTTAATATTTTATTGTAATTTACACTGAAAACATTAATAATATTTACTCAGCCCTAAAACATGACTCACTGTAAACAGAGTGGGACGTTATGCATACAAAATGCGTTCTTCTATTGTACATCACTAAACTTGAGTACTAAGACTAATTAATTTTAGAAACAGCAGGTATGGGGTACTACATAATCTTATCACTATCACAAACACAAATCATATTAATAGGCTTCGAATAAGCTATTTTGCTTCACTAGTGTCAATTATGTTCATTTTTATGCCCGATTTTAAAGTTATGAAACTACTTACCATCACCCACTATTTTAGAAAGTATGTTTTTATTAATAACATTGAGTATTTAATAGTGTAATATTCATGTCAGTAAAACATTTACCACTGTCTACATTGACATTTAACACACAAAATGAAAACAAGGAATTATTTGATTTAAACTTTAAGAAACAACTCAAAAGGAAATAAGTTGAAACAGACAGGATGCGACTTTTCTGATGCTACTACAGTATGCATGTATGTATGTATGTACTACAGTGGAATACTATGGGGATATTGCAAAGGAATATTTTCACTTACCGATGGATTCAATGACATTAAAGGATTAAATAAATGTCTAGTTACCTTTTCTAGTTATGCAGGTTACCCATGTGGTAACCGAAACAGGATACAGCGATCTTCTCCTAACACAGAACTGTACAGCTCTGTTACTACTACTGATGTATTACTGCAATACAAATGACTCCCAAAATTATGGTGATGAGGATGATGATGATGATAATTATTTTAACTGACTACAACTATACCATTACACAGATTTTTACACACTGATTAGCTTCTGAATGATGATCAGAATGGATTGATTTCTATTTTGTTGCTTCTGTTCTGATATTGCTTAAATAAGAAAACTTTAAAACCAATTGAAACATAATTTTGGAAACAGTATTACAAAATAAACTGCCCTTGTATTAATAAGCAAAGTTTTTAAATTTCTGCAATAATTACAGGAGAGAAACATATTCAGTAAACATGAATATATATAAAACTGTCAAAAGCACAGAAAAGCATGAAAAGGACTGTAATAGGAAAAAGGAGACACATGAAAACAATTCAGTGGATATCTAATCCAACTAGTATTGATAATTATTAAATTATGGGTAATTATTAATAAATAAACAAATGATTTTAACTGCAAAAGTGGATAATTTATTTATTGATAGCTAACATAAAAATCACTTTTCGGCCATATTTAAAACAACTAAAAGACTGAACTTAGCCAAGAAGAAAACAACAATAATCATCATGTTGCCATAAGCAAAAACAAAAAATCAGTTGGCATCCTTGACTATATCATATAGAACCTATGTTCATTATATATCAGCTCAATAATTATTATTTATATATGCTTATATAAACTAAACTCTAAATTAATTATTTAACATTCTCCCTGTGTATATATCATATATACATGTCAACAACAAAAAATGTTTATCTTTCAAAGATCTTTTGTTTTTATAACTTTTTAATTACTTATGTTTATCTTTCAAAGAACTTTTGTTTTTATAACTTTTTAATTACTTTAAGTCACTTATGACACTGCACACCACTGAACGATGTAGTTCGAATATTGATCTAGCTAAAGGCTTCGTGAGAATATCTGCAGGTTGATTCTTCGTATTGATATATTCTAAATTAAATAACTTTTCTTCGTATTTCTCTCTAATATAATGATACTTTACGTCTATATGTTTGGTTCTCTTGTGATAAACTGGATTTTTGATTAACTGAATCGCGCTCATATTATCTAGGTATAAACTTGTATTCATTTGATGCAATATTCCAAGATCCTTAGACAATTTATGCAACCATACAATTTCTTTTACAGCTTGACATGCTGCTATGTATTCGCATCTGTAGTAGATAATGCGACCATTGCTTGATGTTGAGAATTCCAAGTTATAACATTTGAACCAAATTTGCCTAGATATCCTGACGTAGATTTTCTAGTTTCAGTTTCACCAGCGAAATCAGCATCGCTATATACCTTGAGATGATTATCACTGTTTTTCTCAAACTTGATACCATACTTGACTGTTCCTTTCAAATATTTTAAAATTCTTTTTACCGCATTCCAGTGCGCTTTTGTTGGGTTTTCCAAGTACTGTATCTGCTAGCTTTATTGACCACAAATGACAGATCTGGTCTTGTTCCATTTGACAAAGTAGACTGCCCACCGCCTCTGTATACGGTGCGTTGACTATTTCTATTTTGTCATTTTCTAGAATTGAGTCTAAGCTCTGATGAGGATCTGCGGGTATCGTGACTGGATTTGCTGCATGCATGCGAAACTTTTCCATTAGTTTTTCAGCATATGCAGCTTGCTGCAAGAAAATAGACCCATCCTTTTGTTTTTCTATTCGTAATCCTAGAAAAGTGTTAGAGTTATCAATAGTAATATCAAATTCAGTTTTCAATTCTTTGATTAGATGATCAACATCTCCTGATTTTTTGCAAGAATAAGACCATCGTCTACATATATTGCAAGTATTATCCCATTTGATCCATCAATATTTGTAAAAATGCATGGATCTGCATCTGTTGGCTTTAAACCATTTTTCTGAAGAAACTTCGTAAATTTTTGATTCCAGCACCTTGGTGCTTGTTTGAGCCCATAAATGCTCCTTTGAAGTTTACATACCTGACTGGTGTTATTTGAGAAACCTTCAGGTTGTTTCATATAGATATTTTCTTCAATATTGCTATTTAAAAAAGCAGTCTTTATATCAAATTGTTTAATCAATAAATCTTCTTTTGCTGCAATTGACAAAATTAATCTAATTGAATTATACCTTACTACAGGACTAAAAGTCTCTGTATAATCAATTCCAAGAATTTGATTATATCCTTTTGCGACTAATCTCGCTTTATATCTTACTATATTATCTTTAGAATCTTTTTTAGCTTTATGTACCCATCTATTGCCCATTACATTGGCATCTGCTGGTGGATCCACAAGTTCCCATACTTGATTTTTGTGAAGTGATTCCATTTCTTCATTCATAGCTTGATACCATTTTTCAGCTTGATGACCATTCATGGCATCCTTGAAACTTATGGGTTCACAGCCTTCCGAGATGAAACAATTTTCAATGTCAACGAAGTCATTATACCTTGATGGAGGCTTGATGGTTGATGGATTATGCAATCTCTTGCGATATTCATTATTGTTTTCAGGTAAGTCTTGTTCCCTTTCAGGTACTTCAGCTGCTTCTTGATAGTCATCGTGGTCATCATCATCATCATCTTCAGGTAAGTTTTTCTTCTCTTCTAAGTTTGAACTCTCATCCATTGCAGACAGTTTTGGCTCATCGTGGGCATCTTCATCAACAGGTAAGTATAGTAGAATATTTGGTTCATTTTCTTTTATAGGTTGGTTCTTGTTTGTAAAAATTACATCACGTTTTATTTGAATTTCATTCTTGATCGGAAACGATTCGATATCCTTTAACATTGGCTTCATATCCGATGAAATATCCTTTTTCTGATTTTTGATCAAACTTTTTTCTATGAATCTTTGGTATATGTACATAGACTTCTTCGCCGAAAATGTGCAGATCTTGAAGATTTGCTTTACGGTTATGCCACAATTCGTATGGTGTTTTATCTTTTACAGAACTGGTACTTGTGCAATTCAATATATAAACTACAGTATTAACAGCTTCTGCCCAAAATCGTAGTTTAAACTTCTTAGCATGCAAGATGGTACGAGCAGCCTCGACGACTGTTCGATTTTCTCTTTCTGCAGAACCATTCTGCTCTGGAGAATAAGCTACCGATCATTGAAGCTGAATTCCATATTTTTTAAGTAATTTTGACACTGATTCATTCATAATTTCTAAACTATTATCAGTTCTCGTGATCTTTATACCTTGTGTACAATGTTTTTCAGTTTTTTGTACATAATCTTCTAAACATTTTGAAACATCAGACTTCTGTGCTAAGAAGTATACAGATCTATGATGAGAATAATCATCCTTGAGAAGCATAAAATATCTAGATCCTTTCATCGATTTTTCTTGCATAGGACCACAAACGTCAACATGTATAATCTCACCTATGCGACTTGTTGTCGTTTCACTCTTAGGAAACAGTAAACGATGAGCTTTACCAATGGCACATGCATCACAAAAAGAATGATTATTATTTTTCACTTTTAAACCATAAATGTTTAAAACAGATTTTACTCTTTGGAAATTCTGATGTACAAACTTTTGATGCCATGTATCCAATGTTTCAGCAACACAAGCACTTACATTTTCTGATGTTTTTTGATCATCTTCAGTTGATAATTTTTTAAACTGCATGGTAAATAATTCCTTATTTTCATGATAACCAAGTGCCACTACTTTACCATTTTGTAAAAATTTGCAGGTTTTCTTATCTGATTCATGTTTCAATCCTTTATCTAATGCCACACCTTCAGAAAATAGGTTATATTTTAAATCTGTCACAAACAAAACATCTTTCAAATGGTTTTTCATCCAATTCTTTCCGTTAAAAGCGAGTATATTCACATCACCTTTTCCATATATTTTTAGTAATTCACCACTACCCATTTGTACATAGGTTTCCTTTTGTGATGGTGTAAATGTTGTAAACCAATCTTTTCTATGCGACATATGATCACTTGCACCACTGTCTTTGTACCAATTTTCTGTATATTCACTTGGTTGTGTAATTGTAGCCAATGCTTGACATATTAAACCAGCACCATGCAAAACTTTTTGATTATTTTCACTGTTATTATTCTTAGTATAACTTTTGTTATTGTTATTATTCTTATTATTATAATAACACTCACGAGCCCAATGGTTAGGTTTGTTGCATATATGGCACTTACCTGGTCTCTTTGGATTTTTATTAGCACTTTCACTTTGGTTATTTTTATATTTTGAAACTTTATGTGAGGTTAAAGCATGACTATCATTAGCTTCATCTTCTGGATGTATACATGATTCTTCTGCAATTAACCTAGAAATCAAATTTGCCTTTGTTTGCTGATTCTCAGGTGTAGATTCCCAAGTACTGTCAAAATATTTATATTCATCAGGCAAGGTTATTAAAATTTTTGACATCAACATTTTATCTGAAATTTTTTCATCCATTGTAGAAAGACGATAAGCTAAATCTTCTATTTTTGATATATGTGTATGCATATCATCACCAAGTTCCATTTTTAGAGTATACCATTTCTTTTGTAAAATGTGTACATTTGCATCATTTTTCTTTTCAAAAATTTCTAGCAGCTTTTCCCACATTTGCTTTGTAAAGTTTCAAAATTCACTAAATGTATCATAACTTTTTTAGAAATCGTTGTGATAATTATTCTTTGTGCTATTCCATCTACTTTTTCATATTCAGCCAAATGCGTTTCATACTCTTTTTTCTCAGTAGCACTAGCTGTTATTTCAAGCTCTGCCGGCTTACTTAACTGGCCTGTTATAACCCTGTATACATTATATGATTTTAGCATAACTAAAATCTGAAATTTCCACAAGCTCCAAGCACTTACATTTTCGAGCTTGCTTATTCTAGACAATTCTTCATCTTTATTCATTTTGGCGATAAGGTATCTTTTCAGTTATTTGCACAAACACGTGGCCGGAAAAACCTTTTTACACTTGTATTTTTATTTTTAATGTATACATTATGAAATGTGATTTTTATAAAAATATTACATTTAACACACTTACCAAATTGTTCCATCTTTATTCATTTTGGCGATAAGGTCTCTTTTCACTTATTTGCACAAACACGTGGCCGGAAAAACCTTTTTGCACTTGTATTTTTATTTTTAACACAATATTACATTTAACACACTTCTGGGCCCATAACCTATTAAATTATGGGTAATTATCAATAAATAAACAAATGATTTCAACTACAAAAGTGGATAATTTATTTATTGATAGCTAACATAAAAATCACTTTTCAGCCATATTTAAAACAACTCAAAGACTGAACTTAGCCAAGAAGAAAACAACAATAATAATCATGTTGCCATAAGCAAAAACAAAAAATCAGTTGGCATCCTTGACTATATCATATAGAACCTATGTTCATTATATATCAGCTCAATAATTATTATTTATATATGCTTATATAAACTAAACTCTAAATTAATTATTTAACAATAATATCGTTTACAGAATTAATAATAATTACTCCTCTTGGGCGACCATCAAAACAGCTTAGGGAGATGAGGAAATTCACCATAAAGTGGCAATTGGGAACCATTGCTATTCTGGTCTGCAGCATATCCTCAACTCTAAACACATAACAAGAACCTGTAAGAAATAATCTGTAAAATCATTTTGAGACTAGGAGTGTTATGTGTCTCAGAAAAATATACTGACAGCACTATAAGAAGAGTGGGAGTGAAATTTTTCAAAGAAGAAAATATGGGGGAGTGTAGGAGGAAGGGGATGACACATTAGAACTAATGTTGAAGTGTATAGGAAGACCTAGAAAAAGATGGGTGTATGATGTTGAGATTAAGATTTGAAGACTGAGTTGTGTGGAGGCACATTGAAATGGAGCCCAGAATACATTGCATGGAGACTCATTCAATGGAGCAAGTAAGCATGCAGTTTATGAATAGTGTGCAGGCAGAATTGAGCCAAACAGCATACAAGGAAAGCACTACACTTCAGCTGTCTATGTTATCCCAGTGTAATCGTTTCCATAGGCTAAGTCACATTAGCATCATACCCACTGGACCCATGGGGGGATTCCTAACCCTCCATTCATTTATGGAATTTAGACAGTAGAATGGACTTGGATATACCATTTAACTGAGCCCCAAAATATCACATGGCCATTTGGAAGGTTGTGAGATGAATGACGAACTTGCTGATTATTGCAATACTATCATCTGTACAAGAATTACTCTGGAAAGACTTAAGTGAAGTCGTAGGTCACACATAATATTGAGCACCTTTTCTTTATATTACTATTTGTTGTTGATTTTCTTAATTAAAAGGAGGGATTAACTCATAGTTTCATTACTTACTGTAAGGTGACTAAATACACCATAATTTCTTGTTTATAATTAAACAAGCAAAGAGAGTTTCAGTTTTAACTTGACTGTTTGGCATTACTATCTTATCCGTTAAAAGCTTTACTATCCATTTGGGATATGTCTCAAGATAACTTTTGAATGCATTAACCGATTTTTGTAAAACTTGGCATGCATGTCCACTTTCTTGCCCTACTGAACCTTGTAGTTTTTAAGATTGATCTCCCACAAAAATAGGATGACGGGAGGCAAAAATATGAGAGGGTCAAAATTGTACAAAAATCAAAAAATCTATTGGGGTATCAAATTAAAGGCAGTTTCAATCAAATCTGAATTTAGTGTTCACTTTTGAAAATTTAAAAATTTTGGGATGTCAGGGCCCAAAAAGGGAGTCAAAATTTTGATAAATTGCAAAAATATATGTGGGGTATCAAATTAAAGAGAATTTTAAATATAATCTGTATAGAGTTCAGTTTTGGGAATATAAAAATTTTTGGATGCTGGAGCCCAAAAACAGAGATAAAACTTTTTTAAATTGTAAAATTCCAGCCGGGCATCACACTAAAGAAAATCTTGACCCAAATGCAAATATAGTGTTTATTATGAAAATTTTTAACTTTTGGAGCACTGTGGGACAAAAATTGAACTAAAAATTTTAATAAACTTTTAAAAGTATGTAAAGTTATAAGGAATCAAGCTATAAGGAATTTTATTCAAAATCCCAAGTCGGTATTGATAAAAATGAAACATTTACACCATCACAAAAGGTGATATATACCAATACATCTTGGTATTGTTAATAATTTAACAAAATTATGTCTCAACACTCCTTGGAGATTCTGGATCACCTTAAAAAATGCTGTAGGCCTAAGCTATGTTTAGAAAAAAATTATATACATGTATTGTTATCAGATACGTATGTTTGCTAGGCCTATAGATATCTGTGGAAACATACATAAACTTAAAAGCTAGGACTTAATTATGTGTCTAGAAATCCAGTGGAGTAGTTTGGAATTTTGAGTGTTTATTGTATGACTGTCTGTTTTACAACTGATAAAGAAATAAAGTGATGGGGTTTTCGTAATTTCTCTGATAATTTAAAAATTATCTAACATTAACATTTAACTAATAGTAAATGTATTTCGTTCAGTATAGTGAGCGAGTTCTACAGCTCAAGGAGCTTATTAGTTAAGAAAAATCAATAAATCTCACACACACAGTGAGAGAATAGACAAACAGGCAGAAATATTAAACATGAGCAGAATTGTAATGTTTCAGTTTCAGTACCAGTATATGTTTTCCCTTTGTATTTACTATAATAATGACGTTTACATAATATTTCCATTATGTAAGTAGTGAAGATAAAACAGAGTGTATTGTCGAATAGAGTGCTATAGTCATCGTTTTTATAGAGACAGGAAGTTATGGCAGCAATAATACTCGTCATCAATGGGATCAGCAGTCCCAAACGTAGAGAACGATGACCTACAATTGTCTACAACTGTAACTTCTCACTTTGCTAACCTCATCTTAATCTGAACCAGCAACTTTGTTAATGGACACAATTAACCATTAGTAATTAACTCGCGTGTACATTTTTTATGATATTCGATGTTAACAACAACACTTTCTTTGAGTTTAACATACCCAGGTCGTTTATTTATTTTTTAACGCGAAACGTTTCACCTCACTACGATGAGACATCCTCAGTGGCTGAACGACGGACTGGCGCGAAGTATGCAGGGTTGCGGGTCTCGTTAAGGACTTCCGCCACAATGTCGGTTTCTTAATAATTACCTAATTTTGAGTTTCATGAAAGGAGTGAAGGGACCCACGATTGGTGGATCACTCCACCGGGACTAGTAAACGGTGTATCGTCCTGGGCTTTGGATGGTGGTTGCCGAATTCGGCGATCATGGGATTGGTGACATTCTGAATCGCCCGTGCGTAGAATTTACGCGCCAAACATGTCAAAGTGTCGTCCAATTAGCGGACACCTAGTCCTTTTCTAGGAGCTCTTGCAATCCTGGCCGAATACATTTTGGAAGGTTTTTCGTTGGCCGAATATCTCGCCAGCGTTTGAAGCGTTTTCTATGACCATTCGGAACAAGCGTTAAGTAATCACCTGCAACACATTAGTGTTGACGATAAGTTTACGTAGCCGAAGCAGAAGTTAGTAGAAACTCTTACTTCAACCACGTTGACAAACGCTGGGCCTAGAAAGCTGCTCTGCGGGAATACGCCTCTCTGAAGTGATATTCTCACTCAGAAATGTAATATTCGCACAGAAAGCTATTATTTGTTAAAACATACTATTATAACAAATCTATCAATCAATTATTGATTACACTTATGAAATGTGATTTTTATAAAAATATTGCATTTAACACACTTACCAAATTGTTCCATCTTTATTCATTTTGGCGATAAGGTCTCTTTTCACTTATTTGCACAAACACGTGGCCGGAAAAACCTTTTTGCACTTGTATTTTTATTTTTAGTAACCTCACTAAATGGATCTGATTACGACTCACATCTCTGATCCCCCAATTTCTTGTCTCTTTTTTCCATTCTCATTTCTCATCGATCGTAAAACAGAAGCATTATCATGTCACCTACCCGTATTCTTCACTGGAATGCATTATATTATTGAAAGAATTAATGAATTTCACAACAAACTGTAGTTAGAACATTATCTATTAAATATGCCGATTATGGCAGTCGATATGTACTTTCAGGAAGATCGACCTTACACTTTCAGAGGATTGAACGTACTACGGTACGACAGATCTGACGGAAGAGTAGGAGTCGCTCTCTTTATCGTTAGGTAACTTCCATTCCCACTTTAAACAAATGCTCTATGCTGGTGGGCGAAACTCTACCGAACCGTGGCCTCTGTATACAACGAGCAACATAACACAGGCTCAATGGGAAAATGTTTCACACATATACCCCACCACCACACCGACGGTGGGGGACTTAGGGCTGCGGCCCCGGGGGGCATCCAAGTCCCCTATGCCCTATACCGCCATTTCCGGTGGCTCGAACCTTGCCTTTCTCCACCTGACACCCGCCGCCTTATCGCTGGCCCGTGGGTGAATCGGCGAAGTCAGCTGAAATTGGGGCTGATAAGCCGGGCTAAGGTGGGTGTCAGCTTACGAAGGTAACCAGGGCTCAAGCGTCCCTGGCAAGTAGTCGTAGTCCACTAGGCAACCACTGCTCCAGTGGACCTAAGTATCATCATGCGGTGAAGCCTAGTAGGAGAGGTCGGCACGCGCCACGCCCCTGCACGGTGAGAGAGGCTGTGCTGGGAAACACCGCGTTGCGAACCGAGCCCCGCCAGGTGGCCCCGGGCATAGTCCCGGGAGGTCGTGGGTTGTGCCTTACCACTGATTACCGGTGGCTCAACTCCTTCCGAGAACCCCACCCTAGCGTACACTGCCTTACGGGGCGCGGGGCTATCCGATTTTCAGCAGTATCAGTGCTGATAATCGGGACAAAGCGCACGTCCAGCGTTAGGGGAGCGTCAGCGAATGAGTCGGTGCGTGATCTGCGCTGCTGTGAGGCTGTACCCGACTCAAGAGTGGTGGCTGGCCCCCATCGCCTCGTGCCATTGGGTACCGAACCGGCGCCTCCTCGAGGCCCCCGCTGGGCAACGTTGCGTTTTGTATGGCCATTCGTGGTCCTACTCAACGTAGGGGCTGAGACAGGTAGTCTCCTCGCTCGAGGAGAGGGCTCCAGACCTACTCGCGGACATGTCTAGCGGACGGAGAGTGGGGATTTTTCTGGGCTGCATTCCCGGTTTGTGTGTGGGTAATAAAAGTGGTTGAGATTCGATCTATGCTTCGTAGCGAGGTACCGTGGGCGCTTCGCCGCTGGGCCTTAGGAACATATAGGCCTACCCCACCCATTCGTAGTAGGTGGCGACTGGAACTGCCATCACAAATATTAGGAAGCTCATACACTTACGCTAAGGGGTAAGGGGCGGTCTTTATTCGATGCTGCAGCGTTCATCTCAACTGGTCACAAGAGCCTGCTGGGAAGTGGTTTCGGATTCACTGGGCTCTAATCATTGGTCTGCAATTATTACTCTAGATTACCAAGTTCTTAACACGTCTCACATGCCTTTAAGGAAATGGAACCTCAGGAGAGTGGACTGGTATACATTTTAGCAATTTTTCGAATCGGAAACAACAACGTTACAGTCAACAGGTCGCATATTTCCATATTTCATGAACCTCATAGAAGAGGCAAGTTAGTTGTTCCATAACGTAAATCTATGAGACAAAAGTTGGTTAATCACTGGTGGAACGCTCAGTGTGCCGAGGCCATTCAAAGGCATAAAGAATCTGTCCATATCTACAAGCGCAACAAAGACTACACAACTTTCATCGACATGAAGAGGGCAACAGCTGTCGCTAAGCGGGTTCTGAAACAAAATAAGATAACGTCCTGGAGACCCTACTGTAACAGCCTAAACATAATCACGCCTATAAAAGCCATCTTAAACCACATCCGATCAATACAAACTTCACGTTTACAAACTTAAAACTGTTATTGTGTTGAAGACAGAGAATGGCACGAAGAATTTGTAAATAAACTCACGTCTTGTTGAGATCAAGCTGCGCGGCTTGAATTCCCATCTCACACAAACACGTCAAATAGCCTCTTTTGCGTCCATTTAGCGTGCACGAACTCGAAACTGTTCTCTCACGGACAGCGAGTCATCTTCGGGAAAGAATTAAATTTCGTATAAAAATACTCCATTTTCTACCTTTGACTTACAAAAAGAAACTATTAGATATAGTCAATTCGTTTTCGTCGAATGGTATTTACCCAGCTGAGTGGTATGATTATGTTGTGATACCATTAAAGAAACCAGGTAGGGAGGGAGCCTCCTATCGTCCAATATCTCCGGCTTCTTGCGTAATGAAAACTGTGAACAGGATTATTAAAAACCGCCTTTACTGGTATACCGAGAATCGAGGATTGCTTCCGCCTAGCCAGTTTGTCTTTCGTACAAAGCGGTCTTCAATAGACGGTGTAGATACCCTCTGTATATCTATCTATACAGATATTTGGAGCGTTTTCACAAATAAAATTTATGTCTTCTAAAAGAGGTTGTTCTTTCTCCCCACAAAGATTAGCACAAAGCTCTATTGTTAATCTCTGTTTAGCCATTTTCCACCTTTACACTGCTCTCAATTCAGAGTTAATGTCTTGTCAGGAATTGCTCTGTAGAAAAGTCCCGTCTCATCCATATTAAAAATGTCCCGTTCAGAATATCCGTAAGTAATCTGCTGCACTCTTGTCTTCCAGCAGGAGCGGATTAACCATTAGGCTGACTAGACTGTAGCCTAGGGCGCAGCACTTTGGGGAGGGGGCGCAAACTTTTAGCTAAAAAATAATAACATTTTTCAGCTAAATGTAAAATTGGTAATAAATTACAAGGATAAAAATTTGAGTGCATTTTGAACACAGGCGCCTGTTTGCGAGAAATTATGGTAAAACTGTACATAAATAATAGAAGTGCTTTCCAAACTGTTTTCTCCGTTATGAGTCATTGGCGGCCGGCGCTCATAGAACTATCCCGCCGCCTGACTTTCGTGGAATCCACAAGATATTTAACTCATTGTCTTCTTTGTGAAAATTATGTTAAATTTGATATATATACCCTTAATAAAACTGTTATAATTCTGTAACTACTTAGTTAATTTTTTCCTTATAAAAGCCATGCAAACTACAAATGGTTGAAGGTGTAACTCTATAACAATCTCTGAAATTAGCTTCAGTTTTCAATTCTTGAGACTATTTCCAAAAACAGTAAGATATTTGAAATATTACTAACTAAGAAATATATTGTAGGGTGTTTAAAGCTTCATTCAGCCCCTTGGAAATAAACGTAAGAGTAGCCTATGGGAGGTTAGGGGGGCTAAAGTATAATTAGCCTAGGGCGCCAAGATACCTTAATCCGGCCCTGGTCTTCCAGTCACCGACGATATCTCGGTTCACGTCAGCTCTTTACCCGCACACTGCCCGGAACACTATATTGTGTCGAACGCGAAACTTATCGAGCCAACACTTACACTAAAATTTTCTACACCGAAATCTGAAGCAAATTTCCGTGCTTTTTCTTGTATGATGGAGCCACTTATTGGTATTCCTTTAGAACGATCACTATTAAACCATTCTAAAACAGCGTTATTTACTTTTTCAAATGGTTGCCGCTCAGGGTTGCCACCTCTCCCGATTTGATCGGGAGACTCCCGAAATCGTATCTTTCTCCCGACTCCCGATTTTAATTTTAAGCTCCCGACTTTTTTAAAAAAATATTTTTTGTATTAAAATTAATTTCATTTTCTCAGTCATGAACTCTACAGTTATGTAAAGTACCTTTAAATTGTTCAGAGTACATTGGGTTTATTTTTTTTGTAAATCGACGCATGCGCACATTCATCTACGAGTAAATGGCAGTGCAAGCTGTACATAACCAAATTACCAAACGTTTGTTTACAATGTAGTCCTCGTTGCAGTGATTTTAAAAGTTACTTAAAGTTAAAATGTGATCATTAAATAAATTAGTAAATCTAATTAGTATAAGTTAGTTCGTAACTGTAAGTATTATGAAAATATTAAATATGGATGTCATATTTCAATAATCATTAAATTACTAAATATCACTATCCAAGAAATCCAAGAATTAAATTACTGTTCTTAACCTTCATCATCAATTACTCATTATAGAATCTTACATCTTAATCTGTCAATAATAAATTTCGAAAAAATCACGAGTGTTCAGTATTATACGTATATACCCATGATTTTTTTTTTACTACCTCTTTAATGTTTTTTAACATATATTTTTTATTGTTTTCTTAGGTTACTCTGTGATAATCCAAAGTACCTAGAATATTAATCAATACAGACGTTTTTCATCCAAAGAAAACTGATTAGAAGTATTTGTTCCTATTTGAAGTATTAATCCAAGATTTTTATTTGAACGATGGGAAAGTCAGACGATGATAATGTGCTAAACCCAAACAAGAGGAAACGTCTAAAATATTATACATCATTTAGCGATGATTGGATTAAAAATCCTGAATATAGCAGCTGGTTACGAAAATTAGATGACAAGACAGGTAGATGTGTTAATTGTCAAACTAATTTTACCGTAAAGTGGGAAGGAGAAATGGCAATAAAGAAACATCTGGATTCAAGCAACCATAAGATGATTCAAAGTAATTTAAAAAAAAATTCTCTTTTAACTCGATTTTTATCATCTGAATCATCCTCAAATGATCTAAAAGTTACTCAAATTGAGCTAATGTCAATTTATCATGGTCTACGTCATCATCACAGTTATCTAAGTACGGATTGTGGAATTAAACTAAATGCGAAAATTTATAGTGATTCGAAACTTTCTAAGCAAGTACACTGTGGAAGAACTAAATCTGAGGCAATCGTTAAGAATGTGCTAGGTCCTAAATCAGTAGAAATGATAATTAACGATCTTAAGCCTGCTAACCAGAGTCCTGTTTACTTTTCAATTGCCAGTGACGCATCAAACAAAGGTAACCAAAAATTATTTCCAATAGCTGTTCGTTATTTCACTGTCAAGAGTGGAATTCAAACAAGCTATTAGATTTCGTAGAAGATTCTAAAGAAGCTGCTGAAGATATATTTTCAAACATTGAAAAGTGCTTAAAATCTCACCAATTGAAGCTTACATCAGTTTCATCATATTCTGCTGATAACGCGCCGGTTAATTATGGAATACATAAATCTGTGTTTAAAAAATTATCTGAAACATCACCAGGAATTGTCAAAGCAAACTGTTGCTGTCACGTCATTCATAACGCTGGCCGTAAAGCTTGTGCAGCACTTTCTTTCGACATTGAAACTCTAGTACTCAAAGTTTATGCTGAATTTTCTACAAGTGCAAAGAATTTAGACACTTTAAAATCATTTTTTGAAAACTTTGACCTAGAGTATCTTAAAGTCATTCGTCATGTTGCAACGCGATGGTTATCTTTATTTCGATGCGTAAATAGATTAATTTTGAATTGGCCTGCATTGAAATCATATTTCATCTCAATAGGCAAGGAAAACTGTGAGCCAGCGATCTGGAGATTCATTGATGATGAAGATGAAGTAACTAATGATCTGTCAAGCCAATTAACATTTCCTGAAATTTATTTATATTTTGTGCATCATTATATGAATATTTTGACTGAATCTATTTTGATTTTAGAAAAAAAAAGATCTGACCAGCATAGAATTACACGACATAATGTGCCAGCTAAGAGAAAAAATAAAACATAGATTAGATTCAAGTTTTTATGGCGCCAGAATTAAACAAGCTCTGATTTATTTGACACAGCAGCAACAAAAAAAATTTATATCTGAAGCTAACAAGGTCTATACAAAGACATTAGATTATTTAAATGATTTTTATGACTTTGGTAATAGTTATTTCCAATATTTTTCGATTTTCGATCTTAAAACACA
The DNA here is from genome assembly GCA_034769895.1 of Magicicada septendecula. NCBI lineage: Eukaryota > Metazoa > Arthropoda > Insecta > Hemiptera > Cicadidae > Magicicada > Magicicada septendecula. The sequence goes on along the minus strand of CM068376.1, from coordinate 219,504,760 downwards.
TATCAATTATGATAACGTTTTAAAATTAGCCCAGAAGTTAGTCATCAGTATTGATGAAGATAAAATATTTGATGAAATTGGCGCAGTTAATTCTATTCGCGAAAAAGTTACTGGTATGGATATCCCTATTGACAAAAAATGGTGTCAGATATTTGAATCTATTGAATCGAGTGAATTGGTGAAGATAGTTAGTAAAGTATTGTCAATACCTATAAGTAATGCGTTTGTTGAAAGAATCTTTTCAATCATGAATAACTTATGGACTGAAGAGAGAAATAATCTGAGTGTTCCGATGGTAAAGGCTGAGTTATGTGTGAGAATAAATTATAACATGAATTGTAATGAATTTTTAGATTTTATCACTAAGTCTGACCAAAGAGCTTTACTGGAAAGCTGTAAAAAAAATACCAAATATGACTTTAAATTTAATGATAATGATAATAACTAAGTTATTTTTTAAAAACACGTTGTGAACAATAAAAATGTTTAATTTATGTTAATTTATTTATAATTTTGGCCTAAAATAAAATAATTATTTAAATGTTGAGTATTTATTTAATTATTAAACATTTATAACTATAAGTTGTTTATTAAAACACACACACACACACACACACACACACTCACAAATTCATATGCACGAACGAGGATGAGTATATCTCCCGACTTCGTGATACTTTGAGGTGGCAACCCCAAATGGCAATGCCGCTTTTTTTTCTTCACATTTTTGTTGCAATTTTCTTCCCTTGTTTAACATATCGATCTTGGTTAGCGAGCGTATTTTGAGTTTGTGTTTTACCACAATTAAATATAGTTCGGCTAATTCTCTTTACGATTTGCCCTTTTCACTTTCATTGATCACGGATATTCGCGCATCTAATGACAGCACGGCTAGTTTTATTTTAACAGCACTTGCCATCACAATTAAGAAACGGTACACTATGACAACGAAACAGACACTGCTGAAAACAAAGGTGACGCGCACTGGGGACAAAACGTTGCATTGTTGTTTCGTCCCTATACTTTCGGTCACTGAGGTAGCAATAACACTTAACAAAGGATTTGTTAGGCAGTGAAAGTTAGCGGCGTTTTAAACTTCTCTTCCTGCATTGGAATGTGATGACAGAAAGTACCATTAGGCTAAGTGAATACCATTCCTGGCTACATAGTACAGAATGGTACTACATAGTTTTCCCAAAGTTCTGAGAACTGCAGTGTAAGCTTTACTGAGTGGATGGCCGTTTTCAAGAGGTGACAAAGTATTTTCAATCTAAAACTAGTGGTCACTGGTCGGGAAAAGAGGTGGTCGTCTTGTAGGGGTCAAAATACATTGGTCTTATGGGAATATAAATTCGTTCCATCAATTATAGGGGTCGCCTTAAAGGGGTAGTCATCTGGAGAGGTTTCACTGTACAATAATTGGCGTCCGAATGGTAGGCGGACCCTGTCACTTTTAGCCACGCAAGCTTTATCTTCTCTTGGCCAACCCTCAGGACATTCTCTCTGATGACTTCACAGAGAGATTCTTACAAAACAAACAAACATTTACTGCACAGACACTTCATTAACATTTTAGCCTTTGCTTACAACTCAGATAAGCTACCAAATATTTATTGGAACGCAGTAAATATCCTCCTTCTATCCTTTTCCTTCTCAGCCTACCTCAATAACACTGGCCGAAGGCTGCTCATATTTACGCCGGTGGCCCTATTTTAAATATAGCGGTTGGGTATGCCTTTTATGATGCGACCAGAAGCACCTATAAAATGTATAGACATTGGGATCACGCATCCATATATACCGCAGAGCTAATTACAATCCTCCAAGGCTTAAAGCATGAGAGACCACCACGTGAAGAAGACCGTTATATCCGATTGTCTCAGTGCACGCAGCAGGTTAAATATATTAACGGTAACATATATTATCTTGTAGCTAATGTACTCATGGATTGTGTAGGATTTGCAGAACAAAGTAATTTGTGTACATTTCTGCTGGACACGTGGTTATGAGAGACAATGGAATAGTAGACCACCTTTGGAAGCAAGCAACAGTGCACGAGAAAGTCTACAATTTTGGAGTTATCTAGCCACTCTCTGATCTATACATATCCACCGTGACTGTTCAGCAGCAAAATTTATACGGCTCCTATCGACTGGAAACGTTTACACAACTATTCCATTCCACGGAAAAGTTCCATTCTTGCATTAAGCTTTCACGGCCGGCGTCCTTTCCAGGCTAACAGGCCGTGGTCCTATGTTGAAAACTGGAAACGTTTCAATCATTCCTTTGGTGGCCATCTTCAGTGGTGGAAGGAATGAAAAGCACTGACAACGGTCTCCGTCAGTAAAACCACGGTAACTAAAGCTGTGACTCCAATGCCTTAGCCATTAGACTAATACTGTGCCTTAGTGACAGTACTGTGGTTTTTCTGACGGAGACCGTTGCCAGTACTTTTCAGTCCTTCCATACTGAAGATGGCAACCAATGGAGTGGTTGAAACGTTTGGAGTTTCCAACATAGGGCCACGGCCTGATAGCTCAGAAAGTGTTTATAATAACTATGTTCCATTGTGTTCGACTGAGCGTCTCGTTTCTTGATACCCCGTCGAAAGGTAACGAAACTCTTTAACGATAATTGAGGGTATGTCCATTTTGAGGGATCGTTATGGTTACTTCAAAACGATTTCGAGAATGAACTGGTCACTGCGTCACAGATCTTGTCTTTGTCGTGTGGAGAGGACGAGTATCTGTAAAGCCTACACAGATTTGAATACTAAGAACGTCATGTGCTGTAAACGCTTTAGACGAGAGCGATCTGATTTACTTGCACGGCTCACTTCCAAGACCGAAAATACTTTCAATCTGTGTCAACAATGTCGACACATAAAATATAATATACTTCATCTCAAAAATTAAACTTCAATTAATTTTGTTAACTAGAGGTGGGCCGATATACCTGTAACATGTATTTATTAAAGATTACTTTTGTGGAACGGCTATAACGGTTACTGAAATATCTGTTCCGATTACTCTCGGGATCCCTTCCCACCGAACTAACGAATAACCGAGTACAAAGTAGCAGTTATTGGTACTGAATACTTGCTTCTGCGCATGTGCCGATTGCCATACAAGTACCAAAGTTACTCTACTACATAGAATACGATATCAGCTTTATAATTGACGTTTATGCGCTTTATCTAGTCCTGTTCATTAAATATTTACTGACCTGATAACGCTTCCCTAAAACATAAGGTGTTTTCGTAAATTTGTTTCTTTTATCTAAACTGCTGAGTTCGAATTTTTGTGTCTATCACTTTACTTATCTTATGACTAACAGTGGTTTTCACTTAGTAAAGAAATAAAAAATAACAAACTCCATAACAGGTAACACAACTAGGTGTAACTGGTCAAACTGCAGGCACTAAGATAAATACAGGATCTGATGAAGATAAGAATTTACTAAACTTATTAGAAGGCCATCAATAAAACAAGAAGGTGATAAGAAGAGAAAGCTACAAGTTTATCTGAATTTCTTGGAGACTGTAAAACATTCATGATTGATTTATGATATGCTTGGAATTTTGGATTATTTACTCAACTTGTGCTTTTCCCATGACCCATCAGTTGCACAGGTGATCTACTAGCAGTGGTTTCCAACCTTTCTGGACCCGCGTACCACTTTGGTTTTCCTCGTTCGTTTCGAGTACCACCGATAAGAAAACAAAATAAGATAAGAGCAGACATCTAATGAAATATTACCGCTAAGTGTTTAGGTTGCGTTTTCATAAGGGCAATTGTTTTCAATCATGTCCGATGAAAATTTATTGTTTTTTGAACATAAATTTTTATTTATTTATGTTTTTAAGTTAATCATTTTTTCTTAGCTAGGTCTTCTTGCTTACCACTAATGTTTTATTGACATTATTTGTTGTGCTATTATGTGCACTCTAAATTTGATTGCCTGCGTTTCGCAACTGATTCGTCTAATCAAATCAAATCAATAATTCAAAAATTATAGTATAATATAACATTCTTAGCAATAATATTAAATTATATTTAATAATAGCCCAGTGAAAACTTAAATTAGTATTCCCAAAGAGAGATAGGCCTATAAATTCTCTTGTTTTTTATTTTCTTTTAAATGGTAACAGCTTAATAAAGTCACAGTGTGAAGTAACACTGTTAATACTTTTAGTTTCAATTTGTTTCTTATAATAAATTATATAATACAGATATATGTATAATACGAATATAATAACAGGTGTTTGTACGTGTTATTTTTTTGGAACGGTTTTGTTCGTACCTGTTATTTTCAGATAGGCTACTAGTTTAGCACACTTCTAATCTCCGTTGCTTCGCCCGAGTAGAACAGCGCAAGATCATTAACATATAAGCATTGAACATAAATTTTTATTGATTTAAGTAAATACTTTTTTCCTAGCTAGGTCTTCTTGCGTATACACGCCGGTACCAATCTGAGAGCTTGACCTTGACGACAGCTGGCAAGGACAACAGCTAATAGTCAACTTAAAAATATCGTGTCGTTACTCTATAGGTGACTATTTGCCCATTACCTTATACCGGATCATATTTTAATATTTTGCGCTCATTTATAACAAATCTTTTGTAGACTTAAATTTATACATTTTCTGAGTAGTAGTTGAATACTAAAGCTGTAAATTATTAATGTAATTGTAAATTTCTTTAAAGATGCATCGAATAAGTACGCGAGCGTAAGCATTTTTTCATCCAGCGGGGAACTTTTTTTCCAAAGCGATGAGCAATACTTTTTTTTTGCTTAACCGTTTTCTGAAAGTCCAAGTAAAATTTTAAGATCACAATTCGAGAAAGTGTTGAAAAGTTTTGAGATATCAAGGATGTAAGCAGAACGTAGCGGAGCATTAACAGAAAAGACGGGAGCTGTGTTGTGTTTATGTATACATGGTGGGGTGGGGTGTATAAGCTTGTATGTTATAATATTAAACATACACACACACATTGTTTTCTTATACGCCTATTTCGTTGAATCAGTATTGTTTAAAATCGTAACACAAAATTTGTAGTTTATAAACAACGTTGACTATACTGAACAATTATGAGTCAACGAAATATGCGTTGAAATAAGAAAATAAACTAAAAATACGAAAAAATTCGTACAGTTTTTTCGTTGTTTAATATTTCAAAGATGCAAATACTTCGATATGAAAACATGAGAGGTATCTCTCTCTCTCTCTCCCCCCCCCCCCCACACACACACGGACGCAACACAGTTCGAAGATACTGTGATAGGCCAATCTATTGCATACTGAAAATGTAAAACAAGTTTTGAAATAAAGTAAATACAAACTAATATCCTAAACATCGTAAATATAACTTACCATAATGTCCAGGACACCCAGTACTTTCGTTTTTATGAGCTTCTGTTGTTTCCACCAAACACTCTATTTCCTTGCACTATTTTTCGTAAAAAATGCATTAAAGTAAACACTGTATACAAGTTATTTACATAATATAACAATGTCTACATACACGTTTGTCGTAAGAGTTACAGGATAAATTAATACAGTAAATAAAATTGGAAATATTATAATAGACGCACTACTAAAATGCACTATCTAAATTATTACGACTGATGTCTACTGAACTTCCTTTCAGTCAGGAAACATTTCGATACCGCACATATCTGCGTCGGAATCTGTTTCCGGCTCAAAATCACTGTCACTCTCACTATCTAATGAAATCACAAACCTATCGGTTTCTTCGTCAATAATTATGTCTCTTTCACATTATTCCCTCTCTAATCTTTTAACTCTATCACACAGAGGTTTCCAGTCATCTTCGGACAGGTCAGCAAATTTTCGTTCACACAAGGCAATTATATCATTCATTTTAAATGTAGTATTGTGTTTTGTAACATGCCCTTTCACGATAGACCATATCATCTCGATCGAGTTTAAATCGGGATGATATAGCGGAAGTCGCAGTGTCGTATGAGCATGTGCTTTCAGTAGCTCGTCAACTACGTACGTTTTCTTGTTACTCTGGTGGTTTTTTATAAGCGTTACAAGTTCAGGCTTCAACATATTTGTCGAAAACGGGACACTGTTATCCTCTAACCATTTTATCATATCCTCCTTTTTGGAATTCGATGTGGGTGCCTTATTTATCTCCACATTGTGATAGGCTGCATTATCCATTACAACAACACATTCAGGAGGTAGGTTGGGAAGAAGTTTCTCTTGCAACCATTTTATGTAATTGTCTTTATTCATTTGGTCATGGTAATCGCCACTCTTTCTTCCAGCCTTCCACATTAAAAGACATTCGGTATGCAACCCATTTCGCCTCCAGCGTTGATAATTATCAGCCTTTCGCCTTTAGATACTGGCCGGTGTATACATTTTGCACTGTCGTCTCTCCACGATTTAGATGACACATGACTAGAGAGAATATATGACTCGTCCACATAAACAATTGGTCTTTTCTCTTCCCTGTGGTTAATGAGACATTTTAAATAGTGAATACGCTTTTGGCGTAAGTCACTCTTTTCAATAAGAACTTTCTTATTACTTGGGGTATCTTTCCACTTAAAACCTAGCGATTTCAAAATGACTCTTAAACTACGGTCACTACCGGTAAAATTAATATTTTCTTCAAGTTTTTTTCTAATTATATCTGCGGTTGGAAGTCTCCGTTCAGCCATATACACTTCATGAACGGTTCTACGAACAACGCATTTATCGAAATCGTCGATACTAGTAACGGGTTTGTCCCTTTTATATTTCTTTGGAGTCGAAAATGAACATGTTGGACTGCCATCCTCACCCATTTTCTTTGCTTCTTGCAATATTTTCTGAGCTACAGTCCTTGAAACTCCACATGCAAGCTTCTGTTCTCTCTTGGCATTTTTGAATGGGTACAACAAAGCCGTCGTTACATTTTCCAGTTTTCATTATTGCTTGTGCTTCTTTTTTCATGAAATCATAAACGTTTTTTATTATTTCCCTGCGCTGACTATGCAGTTTCTTTCCTTTTAATTTTGATATAAACTGACATATTTGCCAAAATTGCGAAGCACAAACACAAAAAATATGAATACACAATTGAAGACTCACTACACTAACAAGATATAAGACGCACCAACGAGTTTAAACAAAATGGTACAACACAGATTACACAATACACTTCGAGGCGTAGCCGTACACTGAAGTAAAAAAAATCCACTCATTTGCAAGCCGTTGACAGCGGATGTTTTCAGTTCCAACTGCATACAACCCGTTCTTCCTTACCCCTCCTGTCGGAACTGTTTCAAGATCAAGCTCTCAGATTGGTACCGGCTTGTATACCACTGTTTCTTTTTTGACATTATTTGTTGTGCTATTAGGTGCACTCTAAATTTCATTGCCTGAGTTTCGCAACTGATTTTTCTAATCATAATGGAATCAATAATTTCAAAATTGTAGTATAATATTAAATTATATTTAATAATAATAACAAATGTGCTAAATTATACACCCGTGCTACAACCGTTGTATGACATTTTCATACAAACATTAGTAACATTAGTAAAGGAGGGGGGTGGCATCAAAAGCAAACTGAACAGTCAGACAGCCAGCAGTTGTACGAGTAATATTTGTCTTTAAGAACACTCTATCTATGTGTGGAACAGGAAAGGAAGGTGAACAGCAGATGTTCTACTGTCCCAAAAAATGTCACTGCCTGAACATTTACATGAGCTGCGTGAACTCCAAGTAAGTTAAGTGAATGGTTGTCACAGGGAACAACAACTAGTGGATTCAAATCGAATATTCTCTTCTAAACTCCTGAATGGATACCAGCCATTGTTGCTTGATTGTCATACGACTGACCTCTCCAATCGCTACGATTCAATCCATCTCTCTCAAGTTTACTTGTAATAGCTTGTGTGTCCCCTTCACTGTTTTCACTTCTAAAGGAATATAATCTATGAAGGCTTCTTTGATATCAACATAATTGCGTTTAATTTCAACATATCTCATAATGTGAGACATTTGTTTTACTTCTGCAGCATCTGGTGTTGTCTCAAATGTAATACTAAAGTACTTCGCCTTCTTAGATGGAGTAATAACATATTAGAGTACTATTTCTTCTAACAGGCTTACTATTTTATTTTTAATAGTTGACAAAAAATACGACATACACCGACATTTGGAGACTGAATCCAAATGAGATCTCATGACAGGGTCAAATTTAGCCAAGTATTTTAACAAAGCCAGAGAGTTTCCAGGATTTTGATCGTTAGTAATTGACTCTCGATGTGTTCTCGGTGCCAGATTTTGTTGTGCAAGAGTTTGTACTGTGGCAATGACCCGTTCGAGAATTTCTTTCCATGTCTTAGCTGCTTTACTCATTTGTTCCTGAAGTATATCATCAATAAGTCCCCCTTTGTTTAAAGAACGTACCAATTCCTTCCATTCCAAAAACGCAGAGCGATGAGCAGGACTATTTTCATGATCCTGAATACGGCAATTTAACTTTCGCCACGACGAAAACCCATTTTCAGATTGAAATGACTTCAGTATTGATGTTTTTTTTTGTGGAAATAAAGTGCAACAAAAGCAAAATAGAGATTTTTTAATTGTAAAGAAACGGATCCAAGTGCGATTTACCTTTTCGCCATTTTACAATGTTTTATCAAACCAATAATTGTTCAAGGATCATCCAGCTTCATCTTCAGGAAAATAGCTGTCTTTGTTGTGTAACTGACATGTTTCTCTATTTACCATTATATATCTGAAGGTTTGAGATATCTCGCTTGGCCAAGCTCCAATATCTTGTAGAACGGCATCGGGAACATGGTCTACATTGTTGCTAGTAATGTTCTGTCCTTAATCGCCTGTAATTTCAATATTGCACGATGCAACATCATCCATGGTACTAGAACCAACTGAATCTTGTAACTGTACTTTGACACTTTCACAATTTGAAGTATTCACATCGTTAATTTTATTGTACGAGGGTAATCAACCTCGTATTTCTCAACCGCCTCATCGCTAACAACATCTATTTTATGATTGCAAGTTGATTCCTTATTAATTATAATATTTCCGAAACTCCTCTTCCGAAACTGGGGGCACTGAGTTTACTTCGTTTCATATCAGCTTCAAATAAAATTAAAAAAAAATCTATTTTCAATAACACTATTAGTATGATGACATATACGTGAAGTATTATAGACATACCTACAAGACGCACAAACCAAAAACAAACCGCACACTCAAGATACTCATCAATAAGTGGTGATCAATAACTTCGCTGAACCGGTAGAATTACACATACGTAGCCCACGTAACGTTTTTTTATACGTTTGCAAATAATATATTCGTCAGTATACGAATAGCAGTTAAGATTATCTATACAAAGCTAATACTGTATGATTATCAGTTCTCCTTTCCACAAAAACTCACTACAAAGTCACTACACATTTTTTATCATAATGAACAGTAATTACGATGCTTGAGCATAAATAGACTAATACTGTTTATCACGTGAGGTTTATGACAACAGACAAGCTGGCTGGTTATGCTTCTTTTGTAAAAGGAATAGTCATATCAAAGCAACAAGTTGTTTGTAGTTTTATAAACCGAAAACAATTTTTTCAAGTCTACGCTCACTTTGCGCCCTCCTGTCTATGACGCCCGGGGCGGCTGCCCCTTTGCCTCCCCCCCCAGCTACGCCTCTGCCATTCAGCTACTGTTCCTGATTTTATTACAGATGAATCTCCACAAAAGATTAAAGCCGTACTATCTACAAAGCGTACAAGCCCTTGAAAATGTTGACTATGAACAGAGACGGGCATTTGTTTACTTTTCTACACAAAATTGCAATTGATCGGCATTGATATATTGATATATTCAGTGATGAAGCAAGTATTACATGAAATGGAATTATTAATGTCCATAATAATCATTACTGTGCAAAAAAAAATCATCTCACATGTGTTTTTAAATTTTTTAGAAGTTATTAATCCTAATTTCACTAAAAACCAAGCCCTTACTTTGTTATAAACTACTATTAGTGAGGTAATTTTAAAAAGTAGTAATAACTTTAAATACATTTTTCTTATAATGAAGGAACCGTAGTCCTAATTCTGAAATTAGGAATATATTTTAATTCATTAACTTCCATTAATGTAAACATATGTGCCAAATTATTAAGATATCTCTGCTGCCTTGAACCTGTGTGTATAAGAACTTTTTTCTTCTGCTGATGCAAAAAATTCGCATAGTTAGGACACGTTTTACGTTACACCCTGGCGTGTATACGTGCGCGCGCGCGCATGTGCGTGTGTGTAATCCTATAGTATATAGTATAAATTTTATTTTACTTTTAACGTCACGTATTTTTTTAAGAGTACAATATTTTGCACGTTTACAATTCACAATTATTAATTTAAATAATTGCTTTTCTGAGATAGGTGATATCTCAGTATGTATCTCAACTTGATTAAGAAACATAGTTTCATCTTTAAAACTTATAAAGACTTGCTGTAACAAATCATAAGCACATCACTGGGGCAAAAAAAAAAAAAAACACGATGAAAAATATTATTTTCTGCTCATCTTTCTGAATACTCTTCAGGGCTACCTGAATTGACATTACGGTGCATTAAAGACACAATGAACACAGTGAGTGATATAGCTCACATTTGACAGAACAACAGAATAAACAACAGCCTATTTCTGCCTAAAATAGTAGACATAGAAAGTTACTAATAACTTTTCATCACATGATACCAATGTTTACACATTCAAGACAAGTGCAGACTGATTCTGACAGTACCACCACGACTATCATCAGTGTAGATTCTGTTTGAGTGTACTATAAATCACTGTAAAACTTATTTGTTCCTCTCACTAAATATCGTCGGACGTTATGTTGATAGTTATGGTGTCTCTCCTGTGCTTGTCTGTCCTGCAGTTACTTAACTGTAGCAAATTATCTACCTTGCGGGTGCGATTATACACATGAATTCTGAAAGACATCACAATAAACGTGTGTTAACACCATCGATGTATACAGCATCGATGGTTAACACACACATGAAATAATATCAACAAGAACACTTCAAATGAGAATACTGTATAGACAAGTACTAGTAAAGTTGGTGTTATACAAAGAATAGAAAATATACAATTCTTGTCTCTATTACAAGTGTTTCACTTTCTTGTTGTGTTTTATTCATTCTCTTACTTTCTAACATTTAAGTAGTCAATATTTTGTCTACACTGCAGAACAAAATAAAAAAAACTTTAAGATACCCAAAATTACAATCTGATCTGAAATAATACTTTCCCCAAGATGCTATTTCAACCAAAAACAATATTGTTAACAGCATACAATAAAGTTGCAAGACAAACAATCTGACTGAAAAAATAATACCTACATTTTTACAACATAATAAAGACCATGGTTTGCATAACCTAATTACCTGAGAGTCGGTCGTGATGAATTAATCTTGTAACGACTACAGATTCACATTATTAAAGATAAACTGTATTGTATTTACAATATTATATTTATAGTCTAATAATTACCTTCGACCTTGTTTTAGTTTATAGCATTCTACCGTTTCTACGACTTAATCAAAACAAAACGTTTCTCCATATAATAATTATATGGGGATTTTATTAGAACCTTAACAACCTGGCAGCACACACATGTACATGTAGCTCCACAACGGGGTCAGTCTGTATTGATTAGGCCCGTCTTAAAAGGCGGATGGTGACAAAAAATATTTAAATCTTCATACATGTGCCAGTTGCGTGTAATATGTTAATCAATTATATTATACATTACTGTATGAATGAATCTTCATACATTGTGCCAGTCCCAGTAGCATGCAATTTTCATTGATTATATTGCACACATTGTACGAATGAATCTTCATACAATCGTTATTAAGAATTGGCAAACGCAAACCATACTAAGGATCTATAAAAGGTCTATATATATTATAGAGCTCTAACCATACCACTCAGACAGCTAGGAGTCACTACCGACGCGACGTGGTAAACTTGGAACATGCGAAACTGCTCCTTGTACGTTAATAACTTTGAAAATATAAATAAAAAATGACGTCTTATTCTAAGTCACTTTCAACAGTACATTCTCATGTAAAATAAACTATCGGCCATCTATTATTATTTCTTCTTTTTAATCCAAAACTGATTAATTAAGAGTCGTTGTAAGCAGATAGCGTTCAGCGATATCTTTGTGCTTTATGTTAAACTAACTCCGTGTTGTGTGTTTCAAAATAAAATACTGTATATACGCAATTTATTATACCAGTGAGAAGCAACATCGACAATTACGACGGAACAGTCGATTAAACGAGAATTTACAAACCGGGTCCAATGGGTGTTAGTAAAGCGACCGTTAGGATAACAACCGTTAGAAACATTACCGATAATTAAAAACAGTCCATTCGGAAGAAAATTAACGTACATTCTTGAAACGGAGCATTATTTAGCCTATAGAAACTGCACAAAAGTACTACCATGTATCCATTTTGCGTTTGAAGTCGACAATAAAAGTTTGTTATGAAATAAAAGTTAGATATGAAAATGTATTAAAAAATTCGTTAAAACTTTTCAAACGTATACAAATTATAATTTAAATAAATATAAACATTTATATAAATATTCATATATTCTCAAATGTTTCTTGTTATTTCATATTATTATTAATAATAATAATAAAAACGTTTTAACAAGAAAATATTTTTTATTTTGTAAATTACCAGTGTTTCGATAGTAATCCAACTGTCATCATCAGATATAAATTAACAATTTTTTTATTATAAATACAATTTTTTAAATTTATATGTGATGATGACAGTTGGATTACTATAGAAACATTTGTAATTAACAAAATAAAAAATATATTTTTGTTAAAAGTTTTTTATTATTAATAATAATTTATTTAAATGTAAATGATATTGGCGTTACAGTATGTATTACGTAATAATAATATTTATATATAAATATAATTATATAATAACAGTTATATAAATTACAGTAATTTACGTAATTATTTATAACACACACACACACACACACACACACACACACACACACACACACACACACACACACACACACACACACACACACACACACACACACACACACACACACACACACACACACACACACACACACACACACACACACACACACACACACACACACACACACACACACACACACACACACACACACACACACACACACACACACACACACACACACACACACACACACACACACACACACACACACACACACACACACACACACACACACACACACATTATATATAGGCCTACATAAATACTTATATTTATTTTACGAATTTATAAATATGTATACATTAGAAATTATACTAAATAATAATATACATTACTATAATAAATTATAATTTATATACATTGTAATTGTATATATGTTTATATTATACTGTAGTAGATAAGAATAATATGCTATTATGTTATTATATACTGGAAAAATATTGTAATATCAATAATATATTATTTTTATTAATACAAATACAATATATATGTAATTTATAACTCACTATCATTCATTATAGTAATTTATATAATTTCTTATTATTATTTATAACATTTGTGTGTGTGTGTGTGTGTGTGAGTACAGGAGCTCCTCGACTTTCGAACATAATGAAGTCCCCGAAATTTGAATTGTCCTAACGTTGAGTACATTACTGTAGGCTTACTGTGCACGCTAAGTTAGTGGGATCAGTCCTTTGAACTGTAATGAAAACGGATATTAATCTTGCTTAAATTTACATCATATGACCACTCTTACTGCAAAACAGTCAGTATTGCCTACAGTAATAATTTCCATACATTAGTAACGTTTATAAGGAGTGTTTGTGAAACGGGCTACAGCACAGTCGGGAGTACAAACAGATGTTGCCTTGGATCACACTTGAGTATATGGAAAGTGCATGATTCGTTCAAAGATTAGTATGCTGAAGAAAAGATTGAGCCAATAAAAAAGTTCCTGTACTACAAAATATTTGCGATGGAATTCAATTTTGTCTTTCATGGCCCTAAAAGTGACAGGTGTGACTTATGTGAAAAGTGTAAGTAGAAAATGAAACATATACATTAACATCACATTTAAAAGTAGAGTATGGAAAACGTAAAGTATCAAAAACAGAAATGAGAAAAGCCTGTAATGTAAAAAAAACAAACAATAAGATCTTCCTAGTTTGTTATTTGACCTTCAAAATGTTATTTTGACGTCCCTTGTAGAGATTGGTTATATCTGTTCTATCGGTTTCCTATTAGAAAATTAAATATGACCACTTGATTGGTTATTATTCAGTAACAAAAAGGTTTATTATGCAATGAAGTAAATGCTGGACATTTCGAATGCTTTTCTCACAAGTTTCCATGTTGTAAGAACGGAAAGTGATGTAACTGAATCAAGTGCGTAGTCCGATTTTTTGTATAATGAAATCGAAACTTTGATATAGCAAACACTCTATTAGATTTCCTCCAAGAAAATCCTAAAACGTCATCAGTAATCATGAAGTACTCATGTGTACAAGAAGTGGATAGCACTCACAGTGCTATTGAAAGTTACCTTTTGTTCCTCAGCTTTAATTTTTTATAACTGCCTTTTAATATTGGTTTTATATTGAGCATGGCTAAATACAAATTTGGCATGGTTGTTATTCCTTGGGCATGAAACACTTTTTCGGGGTATTTAAAACTTTTTCCAGTTTTTGAGTTCTTCCTCACTAAAAGCCATATCTGCTCTTAGTTGCGTTTTATCTGGATATATCTAAACAGATTTTGTACAGAAAGAACAGCTTACACCATCAACCCAAGATACATGCAGACACGTAAATTTTTTAAATAAATTTTGTTGAAAACTTAATACATGTCCAGTGAAATACTGATGAACTGAAAGACCATCAGGTAAAATTTCAGTCTGGTGTGGAAGACATGGTGGTTTAGTTTCGAGAGTAACTGGGTCACATGCTGCAGCCACTGGTGTCACTGGTTGTGGTAAGCTTTCAGGAAATCGAAATTCGAAATTCATCGGCAGGTAGTGGAAACTAATGGCCCAGGATCTAAACATAAAAGCTAATGGACTTGTTAGATCAAGAAAATAAATTTAATTAGGAATGAATATTACGAGTCTATTCGTAAATCAACTTCCGACTATTCGCAAGAAAATGCAAAATGTTACGTACTTATCAATATTACTTTTGCTCATAGTTGTCACCACCCAAATTTAAGTTCAGGCAGTTATAGTATTTTGGCACCAGCTTTTGCATAGTCGACAAATCTACCGCCAAGGTACCCAGCCAATCGTTGATACCATCAATGAGGTTTCAAAGCCCTGGGTCATACTATAGTCATACTATCGTCCTGATAACAAGGCAGCATTCTTGCCCATATCGGCCTCGGTGGTGTACCGACCTCGTTTCAGTCGCCAACAATGCACACAAAAGATTACCCGCAAGTCCCCAAGTGTGAACATTCCTGAGGAGGAGGCTTTTGAGTTCATGGAGAGCGTCACGGGCATCATGCCCTTCGCAAGAGTCAGGCCCGTGGCGGCGGGTTACCTGCAAGTGGGAGAGGGTCGACCGTCTGATGATGACACATCGACGACACAGCGTGTTATTATTTTGCCGTGTTTACATTTTCATGGCTCTGTCAACCTATCAACAAATGTCATAAACCGCGCGCTAGCCGCCATCGTTACTTCCGGGAACCAATCATCTCTATATAATAATACAAAGAAAATAAATAATTGGATCTCAAATTGGACCATTAATGGCACTGAATTTAAGTTAATATTTTTTTTCAGTTGAGTAAAAAAGTTGAAAAAATAATTTGAATAAAAAATTATTCAGGATTTTAACTTTTGAAAAAAATATTGGGAGGGACGGGTCCCCCTGTTCCCTCGGCCGTGACGCCCGTGTATATCTGTGTGTGTGTGTGTGTATGCGTGTGTGTGTTCACAAAGTCGAATTAAATAACAAGACACAAAGCTTTCATAACCAACGTAAAACGATATGGTCACGACGAAATCTGCCGTTCGCCCGATTAACCGCTACATTCTAGGCCGAATCAGAGTCCAGACACGCCCATTACTTTATACAACCTGAAATTTGGCTCTTCTTACTCTAGTCCCTAATGTTCTGTGTAGTGCGCCATAAATGGATTGACACTTGCTCATTTTCTTACCAGTATCCTCATCCTTGACATAATACACATCCGAGCCTAAATAATAAAATGTTCAGTTATTCTAACGTCTAACAACCACCTTCTGTGGCACAATGTCTCTCCCACAAAAATCCATTACTTTTGTCTTAGAACATGATATATTTAGGTCATAAGATTTTGTTTCTTTGTTCGACTTAGGCAGCGATACCTGAAAATTTCCCTCGTTTTCCTGAATGATGGTTAAATCGTTTGTTTACAACAAAATATTCAAATAACTATCCTTTCCTATTTGTGTTTCAGGGAATTAATTCGCGATATGTGATTATTGATTCTTTGCACCACCTATTTACAGATCCTGAAAGTAATAAATTTTGTCGCAACGTCCACTCAAATTGTGTCAAGTTGACTAAATCTCATTGAACCAGCCATCATTTTATAAAAACTGACGTTACTTTTTATCAATTTATATAAATCTATGTAGTATTTTTAGCGTAAATATTGTAAAAAATGTAAGATTGTTTAAAAACGTAAAATATTTCAAACATAAAACGTAAATAAAATGTTGTTACTTATAAACATTTCAGGTTTAGATTGCCATTTTATTTAAACGTTGCTTTAGTTCTACAGAATCGAAATATAAATACTAAATTTACCGATTTTGGGGTGTTAAGACCATCGACTTGCTCCTTACAGAAACCAAAACTACTTTTACGGAAGCAAGGACGTTCGCACTGTGCACGAGCGGACGCGCGTATGTCAAGCCGTTACGGAGGCGCGGGTGTCAAATTCTGAGACATACGTTGCTGTTTCGCTGGGTACAAAGTACCGACCGGATACAAGCATCATCAGAAACGGCAAAAACTAGTCAACTGTCATCCTTTGGCCATTATAACTCAGGTGCTCAGGTGCAGTGAACTGTCATGGACATCATCATCATTTGTTTATTCTATGCCGTTCTCATTCGCGTCTTAATTGATGGTAAGTCTTTTAACCAAATATTAGCTACATTACCTTCGCTCTGATAAATTTTGTACATTGGTTATCTTCTTTTATTTCGACAGTTAATCAAGTCGACTTTATTGATTACTAAGTGCACAATACATTTAAGTAACTTTATCAATTTATATGTTTAATAAAAACAATTATAAATTATGTATATATGTGTGTGTGTGTGTGTGTGTGTGTGTGTGTGTGTGTGTGTGTGTGTGTGTGAACGCGCGGCTACATGTAACAACACAGTGTGGTCTGCTCCCCTTGGGTTCCTTTCAAAGGCCTTTCTCGTTACGTTGGATTCTTCGTATGATACGCATTTATTATGAACAATATATAATTTCTAATTTAATAATTGAACGAGCGAAGCGAGTTCTCAGTTTTAACGCGACCGTTTGGCATTTGTCTGCCTACCTATCTACCTATGGCATTTATCTGTCTATCTACCTATTTGTCTGCGTCATGTCTCGCGATAACTTTTGAACGCATCAACCGATTTTCGTAAAACTTGGCCTGCGTGTCTATACTTTTATCCAACACAACCCTATTATTTTTTAGATTGATCCCCTCCAATGTGAGGAGGGGGATGCAAAATGTAAAATGTGAGGCGGGAGGCAAAAATGTGAGTCACAAATTGTTAAAAAGTTACAAAAGCCCATGTTGTGTATCAAATTGAAGGGAATTTTAACCACAAAATAAGTACAGTGTTCTTTTTGGAAAATTTCAAAAGTTTTGCACGCCAGGGCCTAAAAATTGGATGAAAGTTTGATAAAATCGCAAAAATTGATGTTGAGTTTCAAATTAATGAGATTTTAACTGCCATCTGACCTGTAGTGTTAAGTTTTGGACATTTCAAAATTTCGGGACCCCAGGTCCAAAAAAGAGATGAAAAATTTGTAAAAGGAATTGTAACCCAAATCCGAATGTTTTGAATTTTTAGTGTTTGTTGTACGATTGTGTCCTCAACAGTTGTTACAGTACTAAAGAAATAGTAGAGTAATCGGGATTTTTGTAATTTTTCCCATAATTGAAAAATTATCTAATATTGAAATTTATGGAATCATAAATGTATTTCGTTCAAAACAGTGAGCGAGATCTGTGTCTCAAGGACAAACTGGTGTAATTATGACATATAACATGAATATAAAGTACACAACAACTTTAATTTCCTCGTCTTTTGTCCAGTATAGTTTGATAGTTAAGTTTTGAAAGTACTTAAGCTTAATTGAATTAAATAGTTTCAGTGGCGTATCTAGAATTTGGTTGGGGGGGAATACGGTATCAGGTCGGCTTCATACAAAAGAAAAAACAAGTTAAGACTTATCAACATTACTATCTTTAAAGTGGGTGAAAAACGCATGACAGCATCCTGAAATCAGTCCCATTGAAAGTAAACAGTAATAACACAATAAAAATACGCGTTATTGAAGCATTGTTAAAAGATAACTTATTGACTCAATTGATTTTCCTATATTTCATATTTTAAACGTATACCCTAATCTAATGCTCAGGGGCGGATTAACCATTAGGCTGACTAGGCTATAGCCTAGGACGCGGTACTTTTGGGGGCGCAAAAGTTTAGCTAAAACATAATAAAATTTTACAACTAAATTTAAAATTGGTAATAAATTACAAAGGATAAAAATTTGAGTTCATTTTGAACACAGGCGCCTGTTTGCGAGTAATTATGGTAAAACTAATAAATAATAGAAGTGCTTTCCAAACTGTTTTCTCCGTTATGAGTCGTCGGCGGCCGGTGCTCATAGAAATATCCCGCCGCCCGACTTTCGTGGAATCCACAAGATATTTAACTGATTGTCTTCTTTGTGTAAATAATGTTAAATGTACCCTTAATAAAACTGTTATAATTCTGTAACTACTTAGTTAATGTTTTCCTTATAAAAGCCATTCAAACTACAAATGGTTGAAGGAGTAATTCTAAAACAATTTCTGAAAAATGGCTTCAGTTTTCAATTCTTGAGACTATTTCCAAAAAAAAGTAAGATATTTGAAATATTCCGAACTAAGAAATATATTGTAGGGTGTTTAAAGCTTCATTCAGCCCCTTGGAAATAAACGTAGGTAAGAGTAGCCTATGGGAGGTGAGGGGGGCTAAAATATAATTAGTCTAGGGCGCCAAGATACCTTAATCCGGCCCTGCTAATGCTGTGTAATAAACCTGTTTGTATATTTGTATAGCCTATATTTATACCCCATATTATCTTATAGCAAATTAACTTTGCGTATTTGCTTCTAGTATTTGTTTTCTTCTTATATTTTATTGTCCTTATTGGTACATGATCAGTCCCATTTATACGTTTAAGTTTGTCTCGTAGCGATCTATAAAGTTTTTTAAATTTGACGATTTGGTCTGGCTTCCATAATTTGTTGAACCAGCGAAGCGAGTTATCAGTTTTAACGCGACCGTTTGACATATGTCTATCTGCCCATCTATATGGAGTATGTCTCACAATAACTTTTGAAGGCATCAACCGATTTTTCGCCAAACTTGGCATGCGTGTCTATACTTTTACCCTAGAGAACCATATTATTTTTTATATTGATCCCCTCAGAAATAGGGGGGAATGCAAACAGCGGAGGGGTCAAAATTGTAGAAAATTTCAAAAGCCCGTAAGGAGTATCAAACTAAAAGGAATTTTAACCACAGTCTGAATATACTGTTCATTTTTGAAAATTTCAAAATTTTTAGACGTCAGCGTCTAAAAAATTATATAAAATTGTGAAATCCAGGAGGGTGCCAGATTAATGTTTCGAATTTTTAGCGTTTGTTGTATGATTGTGTGCTCTACAATTATTTATTACATTACTAAGGAAATAGTAGAGTAATCGGGATTTTTGTAATTTTCTCATAATTGAAAATATGCCTAATAATGAAATTTATGTAATAATAAATGTACTTCGCTGAGAACAGTGAGCGAGTTCTGCAGTTCAGGGTGCATACTAGTATCATGTAATTTGACGATAATATAAGTTCATGCATAGTATTTGGATACTTCTTAAGCAAGCCTGCGTTCTAAGAACATTTTCGATAAAATATACCGTTACGTTGTATTTCTTTCATTATTAAGACGTAGTTATTATGTGATCCTGCATCGCGGTCGTGCGGTTGTAGCGCTATTAGTGAAGTAAAGCACGACTCTTTTTCTTCCAAAGAGCTGCAATCCTACTTGGGCCTACGGTTCATCCACAATGCACCTCCACTCAGTTCTTCTTCCTGCAGGCACCGCCAATTACGGACTCCAAATCCGGTTTCACCTTCTAACCGACTCATTCTCCTCAAATTTTACAGGATCTCTTTGGTTGCCTGTCTGAACATAAGGCCTAACCAAATAATCCTTCTGGACTTAATAAATCGTATTACATAATTTACTTTAAGTATATCGACCTCACTGTTGTTTCTTTTCCTCCAAATTTGTCCTTCTTCAACAGGTCCATAAATTTTTCTTATTATTTTTCGTTAAAAACCTTTTGAAACGGAGATACCTGCCGTTGTAAGGGGCTAAGCTTCTACCCCGTACTTTTGTTACCATTGGCCTGAACAGAGTTCTATAGAACTTCATTTTAGATCTGAAGAGATACTTATTTACACGCATGCTCTGTTTCCTCCAATTACCTTTTGTCGATTTCTTCCGATGTATGATTTGTTTTATTGTTCAGATTTGTTCCCAAATATACAAAACTTGACACCCCTTTTATCCCCGATTTTGTAATTTTTAGTAGCTCTTCTTGCCTCTGCTGCATTAATTTTCATATATTTAGTTTTTATTTCACTTATTTTTAGGTCCATGTGACATTTTTAGGCCTGTCTTTCTAGGTTTTGAAACGTTTCTACAAGAGCTGTAATGCCCCTGGCAACCAGAACGATATCGCCTGTATAGGCATGAACCTGTGTTTAGCCTGTTGGCGATACTTTCACTAGTTTCAAGGACCTTGTGCAATGCTAGTTTGAAGAGTAAGGTTAATACGGCGTCCCCTGCTTAACACCACGAGTTATCTTAAAGGTTCTGCTAATTTTATCCCACAAATCCAGGCGCGGATCCAGGAATTATTTTTGGGGGGAGAATTATTTCCCCCAGTCAATTCGGGGGAGAAGACGGATAAAAAAAGGAAGAGTGACTTCTGCAGATTACAATAGTAATTAAAATAATAATAATAATAAGAGATTATTATTTTTAATAATAAAATATATTTGCGTTACAAAAATTTTGATAATAACAATATAATATAATTACAATGTAAACTCGAAACGATGGTTTCTTAAATTCGCATACATATCAATTACATTTTCTATGTCTATATTTTCATTGTAATGAATATGCATTAAAGAAAGCCCATTGAGCCTTTCTTGGGCCATAGAAGATCATAGCCACGATTTGAACAATTTTAAGCAAGAAAAGACACGTTCTGCTGTTGCTATCGACATGGGCGGAATTTCACCTACTGGATTGGGGGGTATCGACTACGGCAAAAATTTTTTTTAAGCGAACGAGGTGAAGGCGCTCTGCCTTTATTGAGGAAATGACTAGAAAGGCAGGAATTATCGATGGCGGTGTTCGGGTGGAAGCGTTGGCATTACCCCAGAAAGACACGCTGGAGACAATTCTAATCTGTAACGGGCAGAAAGATAGGCTAGCGAATTCTAACCTCTGAATGGGCGGAAATGTGGGCTAGCGAGAATTTTAACCTCCAACGGAGGAAAGGGGGGTGAACGAGAATCTAACCTCCGAACGGGCGGAAAGGAGGGTTAGCGAGAATGCTAACCTCCGAACATTCAGAAAGAGAGACTCTTAGCCAGCCTTTCTGCTCGTCTATCTGCCCACTCGGAGGTTATATTTTTTGCTAGCCCTTCAAAAGACACACATACACACAAACATACACACATGCACAAACGTGTGTAAACATATGCACTCACACAAATATGAAAAAAATTAAATAATCTGGAGGGAGCCTCGGTTTTTTCTGCTGCCTAAAGGCCCCAAGATGGTTAATCCGGATTGGATGTGATTACTCGCGGGTAAGTTCTTTATTTTACTAAGTGATTAACTGCACATTACATATAGTATAGCTTTAATAAGTTAAACTACGCAAGAAAACTAGATTTGAAAAGCCTTTCAATGCCGTGTCAAATACTGCACAAAGCTACGGTTCACTGTTTTGCAAGTTACTTGATAGATATTGGGGGGGGGGGGGCAAGTGCCCCCTCTTGGCACCCCCGAATCCCGCCCATGGCTATCGATATTGGTAACGTTACCAAAAGCTTAATAAAAAATGTATACAAGGGAACATCTGTTTATTACAATGTTGTAAGACATCTAATGCACTGTGTGGACCAACGTTTTCTTGTCTATCCATATGCAACTCCCGGAACTCCAATTCAGCATTTAGCTTTCTTTTCAATACATCTACAGTTTCGTTGAAGAATGAATAATACTTTGTTACCCAGTTATGTATAATTTTACCGAAATTATCTGGTTAGGTAGTTGAGAAGAAAATATGCGTATTGTACTAATGTAATGTTTCTTTAGGAAAACGATCTTTTAAACCAGAATCAAATTATCGCGTGCCTGTATAGGCCTATATATCGTCTGCTTCTAGTATGTAACTATATCGTTTGTAGGATGATTTTCTCGAAAAGTTTGTCTGGAAGCTTTTCTGGGTATCCTTATTTCCACGTCCAATTCCTCAGCAATACCACATATACTTCCTCATATATAGTTTTAAAAACACCTTCACAGTTGTCACGGCGTCTTTGAAAAATTTGTACAGTATCGCTTAAGTAATCCTGAGCAACTTTTGAGTCGACTTGAATCCTTAAAAAAATTGGCTCAATTGCAATGTGTAAGTAAGTAAATCCGAGAGACACACAGTTGCAACAAGTGTTTGGCCATCACATAATGCCATTCTTAAGCCTCGAGCTTAACAGCTGTTGCAGAATCTTTCCATTCAGTTATTGAGTCTAAAACTGATATAATTTTTAGAAGAGCGGATCGAAACTGGAGTACTTCATGCCTTTCTCATGCCTTTCTATCCAGCGGGTCTCGCGAAGCCCCGAAAGTTTATGCCCTAATGTTTGTTTTAGAATATCTTCTCTCCTAGACGAACCTTTTAAAAAATACATTGTCTCTTGCATTGCCGAAACAGCATTTTTAATAGCCTGTACTGGGGATGTTTGAAAAATACTTAAAGTGAGGCAATGGTTGTAACAAGGGAGGGGAAAACAGCATTAGGGGCTTCTTCCATAACTGTTTTAACGGCTCCGCGTACTTCAGATACCATAGTACTACAACCGTCAGTTGTTATGGCAACGCAGTTGCTTAGATATAAATTACATTTTTTTAGAGCATTTATAACAATGTTTCCAGTAGCTACTCGAGTCAACTTCGGTTCATCATTATTTTCATTATCCTCATTTATTTCGGCGTGAGCATCAATAAATTGAATGAATGATTCGTAAATATCTTTATCGTCAATATACCTAATGATTAGTGATAATTGCGATTTATTTGAAACATCTGTCGTTTCATCGAACATTACACTAAAAATTTGAGCAACTTGGATTCTCTTGTTAATTTTATATAATATGTCTCGTTCATAGCAATCAATCAAGTCGTTTTGAGTTGTCTTGCTTTATGTTGCGCGAGATGTTGACTCTTCAAGATGTTTTTTCAAAACTACATCGCCGCTATCAATCCGAAACTTCAATAAAGCTCGGAAATTGCCAGAATTTACGACCGAATCATATTCACCAGTTGTCAGTTTGCCATCGACTCGATGCCCTCGAAATGGAATGTTCTGGCGACCCAGAAAAATAATGCTTTTTATTATAGGTACTAATCGAAAACGATTTTCTTTCACGATTTTTTGACGTCCAGTATGTAATTTATTAGTAACGGATGGCTCAGGATTTTTGTAAATTTATAAGAAATATTTTGCTTTTATCACAGCTTCCTGGTGATATTTGTTTTGTGCGTGATTTTCAAAGTCTCCATCTTTGCCCAATACTGTAGAAAAGTTGGTTATTGGTTCTGTAACTAATTTCTGCAACCGATTACTTCCATGGCGCCCACCCTCAGCGGAACTGACCAAAAATGGGCAGTATTTAGGCTACAAAAGAATCCTTTTTTTCGTCAGAGAAAACTACCCATTCATAAGAATTTAAGTGGTTGATATTCACATCGTTTTTCATACGTTCCAGTTTTGTTATTTCGCTTGAGAGAGTAAGGAAAAGAATAAACGTCTTTGTCCAAAAAATAAATGTTTCTGTATTTGAAGAAAATCAAATGCGGTGTCTAAAAAAAAGCATACAGACTATTAAGACATTTTATATCCAAATGTGATAATTAAGATTTGATGTTATGATTGTTTTTTTCTAACATATACTCAGTATCGCAGTCTAAATTTAACAAATGTAAAATGTGAACTGTATGACAAGCTGACGCCGTTGGATAGCAATGCGCATGCGCATATGTTATAATTTCGACATGCAAGCGCACAAATTCAAACCAAACTACCTGAACAGTAGCCTACGAGGATATAATAATAGAAAAAATTAATTAAAATCAACTTGCAATAATCTATGTAATTATAAATTACTGTGTTTTACATAAAAATTGAATTTCAAATTTCCTTATGCTAGTTATACTATCACCGTAATTTACTCCTTAAATATAGTAGAATAGTTAGTGAACAGAAATTTTATCTTTTTACGGCTGTACCGGAGCTTTTTGAAAATAATGAAAAGACGTCAAAATACATTTATCATATAAAGAAATAATTTTTGAACGTATATTTTAATTTTCAACATGCCTTACAAGACTTATTAAAAAATTACTACTTATTGCAACTTCCTTCGTGATTTTTTATGCAGAAAAGTATAAAAACTTCTTCGATTATAACATTAAAATTGAAACGTTTGGGGGGGGGGGGGCCCGCCCCCTTTGCTCCCCCCTGAATCCGCGCCTGAAATCGTAACTTTAGCCTTACTCTTTAGCTTAGTCAGGCACGAATACTAAACCTGAATTGATGACCTTCCGTTGGCTAAGTGACCCTCTACACTCGCCAGGGTAAGCAAAGGGTAATGTGTCGATTCGGCTCAATTTATTGTAAAATGAAGTTTATCTGAAAAATACGTGTTCACTAAAAGAGGAAAGAGTGGGTTAGTATTCTTTAATTGGCGACATCATGGCGAGGCAAATTATCATATTTAATCGAATAGTACCGGTATTTTACGATTTAACAACGTTTATGATAATGTGTAGTTTTCAGAAATTCAAGTATTTGATACAAAAAGACAAAGGCTTTTTTAATTTACTTACTTTTTAGAATATTTTTTTTATAAAATTGGAAACAGCGTTAAATATATATATATATTATAACGTGACAATTTGGCAAATTTAATTTAATTTAAATTTGTGAAGTCCTTCGATCTTGGAGCACCAAATTTAAACAACGTTACATATACATAAATAGGTGTGAACGGTCTCACGTTCAAGATTGACAAATTCTTTAAACATATAACATTTAAATAGGGGGTCAGGTGTATCTGCAATAAGAACTCTACGGAACTTGAAACAGTAATTAAAATTTATTTGATACTATAAAAAAATATGTGCACATGGCACTGACTTCGATTTAAAAAACATTAGTTATTATTTGTTATAATGCCGTAAGGCTTAAGATATATACATCCTTACTAACTAAACATTCTATGCTACTAAATAGTATATAAAAGAAAAATCTCATTTTTAGACTACTCAGTCTATTAATATGTTTCAAAATCAATTTTTAAATCTTTTTTCTATATATGGTACGTACTCAAAAGATTAATAGTTATTACTTCTCAGTACTGTTTTCTCAAATACTAATTGTTTTTATTTATATTCTTTGTAATCATTTTATATCATATTAATTTGATACTTGTTACGTTAATCGTATTTCTAAACATCTATGATTTTTAACTCTACTATACAAGAAATCTTACTCTTATTTTTAAATAAAATATTAATGTCTTTAACTGTCTTTGTATACTGTGTATGATTAAGATATGAATAAGTTGTCTATCACCTTATTGTCATCAATCATACTCGATCATTTTTGTTCCATCGGTGTTCATCTTCGTCTCGCCTCCAGCGTCGGCTGTCTCTCTTCTCCTCTTGTCCAGCGGTCGGCTGTCTCTCACTCTCTCGTCTTCTCCTCTTGTCCAGCGTCGTATCGCTATGGAACTGCTTCTCTTGTCCAGCGTCGTATCGCTATGGAACTTCTTCTCTAGTCCAGCGTCGTATCGCTATGGAACTTCTTCTTTTGTCCAGCGTCGTATCGCTATGGAACTTCTTCTCTTGTCCAGCGTCGTATCGCTATGGAACTTCTTCTCTTGTCCAGCGTCGTATCGCTATGGAACTTCTTCTCTTGTCCAGCGTCGTATCGTTATGGAATTTCTTCAGTAATGCTGTTATTAATTACAATGTTTGTCTTATAGCTTGGTTACGTATTTGTACATAACTGGCAATTTAAACTGTTTATAAAAATATTAATAAATATGCCGTGCTGACGGGCATAAGCTCCCGCTGCATCGTGGATGATTCAAGAAAGAGAACCACTGAAGCTTGCGTGTCCTATTTATACCCATGTCTTGGTCGACACCCTTCAGTGATACAAAATCGACATGTTAGAAACTGTCTTTGGCGTCAGTTCCCCCACTCTTTGTCAAATTCACTATTTTTTATATTTCTGCGAATTGCAGAGTCCTGTAAGTATTTTTTTATACTTATCTTATAACTAATTTTACAACACATGTTCATTGTAATTTTGGACATTGCAACTTAACCCTTTTGATTTGTACACAGTTATTTCACTATTGCACTTGTACGGCGTGTCACTTTCGCGTGGTTTTCGCACACAGTATTTATTAAATTTATTTACATTTTATGGTGCTTTTGGATTTTAATTCTTAATTCTAGTTTATGAATAATTACGGAAAAACAGTCATTGTGCAATTATTCATACTGGGGTGGCAAACTTGCCTGCAGAGACCTGCGTTCACACACACTAGCAAAATACTGGTGTACACACTTTCAGTTACATTTGTGTGTGTGTGCACGTTGATTCAGGTCGAAACACCTGTTCATATTTTTGTCTGAGTCAAGCTTGCAATCCATAACATGCTTATTTCTAATATATTATTAATTATTTACAGTTTATTAAGTAAATTTAAATTTTTATATTTCATGCTCAGTACATCACTTATTTGTACTGTCGCATTATTCCTCTGCTTGGTAACAAAAAAAAAATTTAATAAATTTATTTTATTTATTTATTTATTTATTATTATTATTTCCAAAAAAAAATGTAACAAATAATAAAGAAAAATATTCGTCATTTCACCCTTAATTGGAGTGTATACAAATGTCTTACCTCCCCTCTTTCGTACGCTCACTGCTCGCGACCTTGAATTAGGGTGGCTTTACAAACAGCTGATTTGACTGGTTTCAATGACCCTGTTTTATGTGTAGAACTTCTTAAATGACGTTGCGTGGAATTTACCAATTTCTTTCTTCTGTATCTCATCATATACAATGAAAGTGTTCTGTCCCACTCGCTGTCTTAACGTATACGGTCCATTATAAAGTCTGAAGAATTTCTTCGCCGTATTATCACTCCTTTTTCCCACTGGATTTGCTTTGAGTAGTATACTTTCTCCCACGTTGAATTGTTATAACTTGTGAGTTAGATTAAATCTCTCTATTCTCTTGTTACCTCTCTCTCTTATTCGTTGCTTTGCGTATTCAATTTTCACACTTATTGGTACAGGTACATTTTGGTTATTAGGTTTGTTTAGATATTTAGTCCAAAATCTGGTTGGCTTCTTATCTTCTTCTAATTCCATTGGAGTGTATCCTGTTGCTTCACTATAATTTTCGTTAATGGCTTTTTCAATAAATGGTAAATATTCTGCCCATTTATTGTGTTGATTATGGCAATATATTCGTAAATATTTACCTAATTCTTTGTTAACTCTCTCAGCAAGGTTTCCTTGAAGATGTCTTATGGATGTGAGTACTGGTTGTATTCCATTTTCCCTTAACGTCCTCTCCCATTTTTCACTTTGGAATTGCACACCTTGATCACTGAGTATCTTCTTCATTTTTCCATATAACGGAATATATTTTTGCAGTAGTATCTTTAGAACAACTTTGGTTGTGGGTCGCATAATTGGGTACAGTTGGACTGCCTTGGAAAACACATCGATACATACCAATATGTGCTTCACACCTCGACTTGATCGTGGTAATGGTCCCAGAAAATCCACTGCAATTAGCTCTCCTTTGTTTTCCTTCTGTATACTCTGCGTTCCTACATATGTGTGTAAATTCGGTCCTTTCGCCGTTTGACACTCATAACACTTCTTTACTTCTTTCTTTATCTTTCGATACATATTATTGATCGTAAAATCTTCTCGTAGACTCAAATAACATTTCAGAGCGGCAGCATGTGCTAAACTCTCATGTACTGGTCGAATTAATTTTTGTAGCATGTCATTCGTTAGTACTATCTTCCAGTCTTGTCTTACTAACCTGTAAAGAATTCCATTTAGTACCTTATAATGATTTGGTAGCTGTTCTTGGTTCTTCATCTCCCTTATCGTTACATCCAAATCTTGTTGATGTGCTAAGTTTTTCAGCATTTGTTTTACTTCATCATTCTCTTCGAATTTCATTGATAACAATCGTACTTCTTTCTTTTCGCTCACATACACTTCTTCACGTTCTTCTTTGATGTATCGGCTTAGTGTGTCCGTTACAATATTGTATTTACCTTTACAGTATTTAATGGTAAATGAGTATTCGCTAATGGCTAAAATCCATCTTAATAATCGGGCATTTGTTACCTTGCATTTTAATAAAAATGATAATGCTTGGTGGTCAGTATGTATCTCAAAATGAGTACCATAAACATAATATCTGAATTGCTTAAGAGCGTATACTATAGCAAGTATTTCTTTTTCTGATGTGGAGTAGTGTTTTTCAGCTCCTTTGAAGACTCTACTGGCGTAGGCAATAACTCGGTGCTCTCCCATCGTATCTTGTTGATACAGTACACTTCCTACTGCGTAGTCACTAGCATCGGAGTATATTACGAATTTTCCTTCTCGTTGAGGATGATGTAACATAATATTTTCAATGAACAACTCTTTCACTTGGTTAAAGGCATCTTGATGTTTCTCCTCCCACTTCCATTTTTTTTCTTTCTTCGTCAGCTCTAGAAGCGGTTGCGTATATCTTGCATATAACGGTGAGAATCTACTGTAGTATCCTGTGAGTCCTAAGAATGCTCTTAACTCTTTGAGATTTCCGGGTATAGGGAAATTAGTTATGCTGGAAATTTTGATAGGATCGGGTTGAATACCAGAGGATGAAATAATGTGACCTAGGAATTGGATAGAGGTTTTGATAAATTCGCATTTGTCTAGGTTAAGGGATATGTTCGCTTGCCTAAATTTTTTTTTGAATATCGTGCTTAGATGTTTTATATGTTCATCTAACGTTTTAGATACAACTAAGATATCATCTACAAATATCATGGTGTAGGGTTCCACTTCAGGTCCTAGGGCTTTTTCTAGACACTTAACGATGGCTGCTAAACTCGTGCTTAATCCGAAGGGTACTACCCTGTGTTGGTAGCATTTATTTTTATACAGGAAAGTAGTGTACTTTCTATTCTCTTCACGAATTGGAATCTGCCAGAAACTTGAGCGTAAATCTAGCTTTGTCAGATACCTTGCTCCTTCACACTTAGTAAATAATTCGTCCGCAGTTGGTGCACAGTCATACTCCTTTAATACAATGCTGTTCAGCTCCCTCATGTCAAGGCATAGACGTATCTCTCCATTTTTCTTCTTCACTACCACTAGAGGATTCAGGAAGTTGCTGTTCGATCGCTCTATGACTCCACTTTCGATCATACGCCGAATTTCGAGTTCAACCTCTTCCTCATATCGCATTGGGATAGGGTATGTCTTCCTAATGACTGTTGTAGGGTCTGACACAACTATAGAGTGCTCGTATACTGTCGTCTGCGTCGGTACTTCACTAAATACATCACTATATTCTTCTATTAATTCGTGTAGTTTCTCTTCTTCCTGTGTCGTCATCCCTTCTTCTACCGCATTCACATGTCGATTTGGACCATATTGTATTTGTGGCTTGTACAAAGTAATAGGTGTTTCACTTACCTTGCACTCTTCTTCTTCGCTGTTCAGGTTTATTTCATATTGAACATTTTTATAATTACACATAATTATATTATCATTAATATTAATATTAGCATTTATTGTATTTAGTATATCGATACCTAAAATTCCATCATAAATCAATTTATGTATAATTATCATAGGGTGTTCTAACTCTAGATTTTTATATGTTAGAGTTACATATGCTTGTTGTTTAACTCTTTCTTTTTTATTGGTAGCTGTTGTAATATTTAAATTATTTACGGGCAAAATTGCAGTATTTTTAAAATATTTCTTGTTACGTTGAACCCATGCAGCGTTAAGAACAGACAGCTGGCTGCCGGTGTCAACAAGCATTCGTAATTTACACCTGTTTATGTTCACCGTCACAATAGGGCATTGTGTTTGCTGCGCGTCTCTCTTTATATCCTGTTCGGTGCTTAATAAGTCTTCCCTAATATCGCAGGGGTATATGTTGTTTATTTCATAATTTTGCTTCCGTTTATTCAGTCATTGTGACGCCTTTGATGTAGACGGTCGGCTGTGGAATGTTACTGTCTCATTCATTCCTTGGCCTTCTCTCTTCAATTTCTTTTCGTCGTCCCCTCGTACTGCGGCTACGCGTTTGTCAGCTGGTTTTGAAAACTGTTTACGATTGGATGACCATGTAACGTCTCCTTGTCGCCTAGCTGTATTATTTTGTCCAGTTTCTTTAGCTGTGCGTGTTGTAGTGTTGTACATTGGTGGCGAATAATTTATTTTATAATTATCACGGTGCGGTGTAGTGTTTTGTATCGATTTCTTGTCATCTCTGTGATAATTATGGTGATGATTTGCGTGTTTTTGTTCCCAGTGTTGTGTGTTCTTACCTTTATTGATATTCTCCGACTGTGTTACAAGGATTAAAAATTCTTCTATGGTTTTGA
Organism: Magicicada septendecula; assembly: GCA_034769895.1. Lineage (NCBI taxonomy): Eukaryota > Metazoa > Arthropoda > Insecta > Hemiptera > Cicadidae > Magicicada > Magicicada septendecula. The sequence goes on along the minus strand of CM068376.1, from coordinate 219,473,350 downwards.
TCCCTTGTGTATAAACTGCTAACTGGATATCTCGCTGAAAATGGTAAGATAATTTTGAAACAATCTCATATTCTGAGAATTTAGGTTTGAGATGCTTTACACGTTCTATTTGTGTAATTGTGTATTGTTCAATACTCTGCTGTCCTTGTGGATTGAACTTTCCATATTCAAGTTGATCCCGTACTTGTCGTTGGGTATGTAGATTCCAGTATCGGTTCTCGAATGCTTCACGAAACTGCTGATATGTACTTACGTTATCTCTAATAATAGAGTACCATTGGCTGGCTGAATCTCTAAGATATCGCGTGACGAAGTCTATCTTCTCGTCGTCATTTATTGCACTCCCAATTTTTTCTATTTCGTTCTCTACTCTTGCTAGGAATTCCATACTGTTCTCCCCTTTACCACCTGAGAACTTAAGTCTGCTCCTTTCTTCTGTTGGTGTAGGAAATATGGTCATTTGGTTCTGTCGTCTTCTTAACTCACTTCGTAGTTGGTTCATTTCCTCTTGAATCTCTTCTTTCATATGCGATACGTCTCCCGAACGGTCTTTCGTAGTTTCTTCAATTTTATTCTCAATAACTACAGTACGTGTTTCTATTTCTCTAAGTTTACTGGTATTTACTTGGGATACATTATTAATAGCTTGGATTTTATCATCCTGTTCTCGCGTTATAGTAGTTAAAGTATCATTTATTTGTTTATGCATTTCTTTTAAATCTTTTCTCCACTCGAGACGTAATTCTTTTTGTTTATTTTCAATCCGTACAACTTGTTCATGTAAGGCTTGTTTAAAATTATTCTCTAGAGTATCAATACGTATGTTGGTGTCATTAATTTTTTCGGTTAACTGCGCATTACTGTCAATTATACTTTGTTTTATTTCAAGATTATCAATCTTTAACTCTTCTAGACTCTCTGTAATTTTTATGGTGTCCTGTCTAAAATTTTCGGACTGTAGCTCTAATTTATTTTCTAAATTTTCTGTTTGTTTTGCTAAGTTATTTTCTAAACTTTCTGTTTGTTTTGCTAATTTATTTTCTAAACTTTCTGTTTGTTTTGTATTTATTTCATCCATTTTTCTTATTTGTTTGACATTCTCCTCTTTCACATCCTATTTACATTTTTCGGCTTGTTTTATGACTAATTTGTCCATCATGGCGAGTATCGTATTTTTAAATGCTTCTAAATTCAACCCTCCTGGTTCTGCCATGTTGAATAATTAAAATTAAAATATTTATTTAATAGTAATTCTTTAAAAATTATTATTGATAACCGTTCCCTACTTATTTATTTATTTCTGTATTTTTATTAATAGTTATTATTAATACTCATTACAGTTACACCTGTTACATAGACAACAATATTATTTGTGGTGGGCGCCAGCTGTGTGATTACACAACAATTAACATTACATTCAGTTACTGTTTACTACAAATAATAATTACATATTATACATTTTTCATTTAACACTCTTTATATATTTTAGAGCAACCATTTAGCTACATAAAAAAAATTTTAATAGTCAAATGATGGGTATCGGGTCATACATTCATGATCTACAATTTATGTCACAAATTTTTGTACGTAAATTTAGGCATGTCATGCCCCACGTCCAGGGCGACAAATTTCTATAACGTGACAATTTGGCAAATTTAATTTAATTTAAATTTGTGAAGTCCTTCGATCTTGGAGCACCAAATTTAAACAACGTTACATATACATAAATAGGTGTGAACGGTCTCACGTTCAAGATTGACAAATTCTTTAAACATATAACATTTAAATAGGGGGTCAGGTGTATCTGCAATAAGAACTCTACGGAACTTGAAACAGAAAAAAATATGTGCACATGGCACTGACTTCGATTTAAAAAACATTAGTTATTATTTGTTATAATGCCGTAAGGCTTAAGATATATACATCCTTACTAACTAAACATTCTATGCTACTAAATAGTATATAAAAGAAAAATCTCATTTTTAGACTACTCAGTCTATTAATATGTTTCAAAATCAATTTTTAAATCTTTTTTCTATATATGGTACGTACTCAAAAGATTAATAGTTATTACTTCTCAGTACTGTTTTCTCAAATACTAATTGTTTTTATTTATATTCTTTGTAATCATTTTATATCATATTAATTTGATACTTGTTACGTTAATCGTATTTCTAAACATCTATGATTTTTAACTCTACTATACAAGAAATCTTACTCTTATTTTTAAATAAAATATTAATGTCTTTAACTGCCTTTGTATACTGTGTATGATTACGATATGAATAAGTTGTCTATCACCTTATTGTCGTCATCATACTCGATCATTTTTGTTCCATCGGTGTTCATCTTCGTCTCGCCTCCAGCGTCGGCTGTCTCTCTTCTCCTCTTGTCCAGCGTCGGCTGTCTCTCACTCTCTCGTCCTCTCCTCTTGTCCAGCGTCGTATCGCTATGGAACTGCTTCTCTTGTCCAGTGTCGTATCGCTATGGAACTTCTTCTCTAGTCCAGCGTCGTATCGTTATGGAACTTCTTCTCTTGTCCAGCGTCGTATCGCTATAGAACTTCTTCTTTTGTCCAGCGTCGTATCGCTATGGAACTTCTTCTCTTGTCCAGCGTCGTATCGCTATAGAACTTCTTCTCTTGTCCAGCGTCGTATCGCTATGGAACTTCTTCTCTTGTCCAGCGTCGTATCGCTATGGAATTTCTTCAGTAATGCTGTTATTAATTACAATGTTTGTCTTATAGCTTGGTTACGTATTTGTACATAACTGGCAATTTAAACTGTTTATAAAAATATTAATAAATATGCCGTGCTGACGGGCATAAGCTCCCGCTGCATCGTGGATGATTCAAGAAAGAGAACCACTGAAGCTTGCGTGTCCTATTTATACCCATGTCTTGGTCGACACCCTTCAGTGATACAAAATCGACATGTTAGAAACTGTCTTTGGCGTCAGTTCCCCCACTCTTTGTCAAATTCACTATTTTTTATATTTCTGCGAATTGCAGAGTCCTGTAAGTATTTTTTTATACTTATCTTATAACTAATTTTACAACACATGTTCATTGTAATTTTGGACATTGCAACTTAACTCTTTTGATTTGTACACAGTTATTTCACTATTGCACTTGTACGGCGTGTCACTTTCGCGTGGTTTTCGCACACAGTATTTATTAAATTTATTTACATTTTATGGTGCTTTTGGATTTTAATTCTTAATTCTAGTTTATGAATAATTACGGAAAAACAGTCATTGTGCAATTATTCATACTGGGGTGGCAAACTTGCCTGCAGAGACCTGCGTTCACACACACTAGCAAAATACTGGTGTACACACTTTCAGTTACATTTGTGTGTGTGTGCACGTTGATTCAGGTCGAAACACCTGTTCATATTTTTGTCTGAGTCAAGCTTGCAATCCATAACATGCTTATTTCTAATATATTATTAATTATTTACAGTTTATTAAGTAAATTTAAATTTTTATATTTCATGCTCAGTACATCACTTATTTCTACTGTCGCAATATATATATATATATATATATATATATATAAATATGTGTGTGTCCATACAGCTCTCAGGTGGAGCATAGAATCTCAGCAAATTCCGCCACCTTGTCTCCACGTATCCCTCTGCAACAATATAACAACATTGTTCCGAGCCAGTCGGTGTACAAGTGGTCGACTCTTCCGTCTGTTTCTCTTGGATTCTTGTCAAGTGGCCATCTCGCTACGATGGATAAATCTGATTGGAAACTTAGACGAATATTCTACAATATTCACAAAAATCAGTATATACTACAAAACGAAACCACAGCTGAAACGTCAATAATCAGAATTATAAAGATCTTATTTTACAATTATGTTATTTTCTTTGTAGTTTTGCAATTATCAGAATTTTGAATTTTTGTATATTCAAATTCCATTTAAACACGCCCCAATATTGAAGCCAATTTTCATTATCAAACGTTGGGAATTGTAGCTAATTAACGTGTAATTCTTTTGACTCATGTGGGAAATCATTGCATTTCCTGTTTTGGCTATTTCTCTACCAGTTGCTATCATCATCGTTTTATTATACATCCCATTATCTCAATTTTGTTGGTACGATCTTTGCAGTTACAGATTCTCGCTTTCTTTTCTCAACTTAGATTTTATTTCACTCTCAAAGGCATGCTCTTTTAAGATTTATTTTGTTTCTGTATTCTATGTAGTTAACAGACAATGTCAGTGTTGTATGTGAGGGGTCTAAGCCAACACATTTATTTACGGCTTTACAGTATAATCATACGGGTTTATTGAATTACAATAAAATTTTCTTAATGAGAAAATATTTGTAAATCTCGTTTATGTGTACTTGTGTTAAGAAATAGTACAAGCTGAACTGAAAAAAAAACGAAAAGTCGGTTTTATTCAAATATGTACGTAAAATTATATTTTGAAAACGTTTTTTCATAAAGATCCCTTGAAAAGCTTTTACAATTTGTACATCTACCCTATATTTATGTAATACAATGTGTACATTTCTGTGCAAGTTTAATAGGCCTATAAATTTTTCGGCCAGCCTTATTAATTTCCTGTACATGAACGTTTTGTTTTAAGATCTAACCGTACTGAACAAATTAGAAAATATTAAAATTATTCTAATGTAATTAAAGTTTATTTAAAATTTATGATTGTTTTTGTATTATATAATTATTTCTCTGATTCGTTTTGTTCTTACGACTATAAATTATGTTTCTAATTTTTCTTTTGTTGAAGTCCGGAAGACGAGTGCCATGGTTCACTTAAATCCGGTTCTGGTAAAAAAGCAATATGAAAGCTATAAGTCTGATTAACTCATATGAATCAAGGTGTGCAGTCTGTGAATCGTAATTTTTTAAACACTTTTAACTTTCCAGTGTTGCCACTACTGAATGTTGGTAAGGCATCATCATAGACCCCTAACTCGAGTGTTTTTTCATACAAATTAATTTTTAGGAATTCTCCTCCATACATTATTGTGAATCTTGAATTCGTTTACATTGTGAGTCTTGAAGACGTTCAGGATTGGACAGAGCTTGGAAGGTGGACTTTATAAAGTCCTGAGTTACTGACTTCAGTGTTCAGAAATACGTTTAACTCATATTAAGGACTGAACACTCGTTTGTACAACAAAGCAGGAGCGGATCCGGATATTTTCTCTGAGCGGGGGGGATACAGCCTACTAAACCCACACTTACAGCTTGAAGTTTCCACACATCCCAAGAAGCGGTTATATAGAAACAGTTTTAGCTCTATTCCTAATATAGGCTAAACATAACGATTTTTTATTTTTAATGAAAAATCCTTCAGATATTTCTGTATTATATTAAAAGTTTGAAAAATTTTGTTTTTTAAAATACATAATTGATCGTAAACACACAAAATGTACACATCATATGAAGTGGCGGCCGGTGAGTCCTGAGGATGGGGCAGTATAATACTATAAAAGGCAGTCATGTGAGCCACTCTCAATCATATCAGTCATAGCACACCCCCCTCCCGACACTTGTTATTTCACTATTAATTTTGGTAGAGCTATCTGATTTCAACAGCGTATACGCCTTAGAAATATACGCTTATCTTTAACAAGATAAACCAAAGATTAACTTACTTTTGTTCTACCGAAGAAATAACTTCTGAGAGTACAAATATATTTTGTAAGCTGAAATGAATTTACTTGTAGACCTACAGCAAATTCATTCAACGGTCCTTCTTATTCTCAAAATTGACGGTTATCATGATGCCATGTCGGTCCACTTTACACAGGAGTATTAAATGACTATGATCGGTTGTGAGCTGATTCGTTGGATGGCATACCATAACGTTTACGCAGCTGTATTTACTAGTTTGATTGTTTTGTTAAAATAAAGTATGTATGTGTCCCAGCTATAACTTCTATATTTGGCGAAGCTTTTTCCAGCAAGCCATATCTTCAGATCCGGGAACAGAAATTCACACTCTGCGAATCCCAAAAAAAGAAACGCAATCACTTTTCACTGATGGAACAATTTCGCCTTTTCGAATCACTTCCGCCCGCTTCACTTGTTGTCTGGACTGCCTCGCTTGGCCAAGCTCCCATATCTTGTAGAGCAGCACCGGGAACACGGTCTACATTGTTGCTAATAATGATCTATCCTTTATCGCCTGTAATTTCAAGACTGCACGATGCAACATCATCCATGGTACTAGAATCAACTGAATCTTGTAATTGTACTTTGACACTTTCACAGTTTGAAGTATTCACGTCATTAACTTTATTATACAATATTTATCGTCGCTAACAACATCAGTTTTATGATCGAAAATTTATTCCTTGTTAATTGTAATATTTTGACACTCAGGGTTCGATTTTCTTTCAATAAAATACTTCATAAACTCTTTAGAACTTGTAGTTCTTAATCTTTCTTCCCTCCTTTTCCGAAACTGGGCGCCACTGAGTTTACTTCGTTTCATATCAGCTTCGAGTAAAATAAAAAACATCTGTTTTCAATAATAGTATTAGTATGATGACGTACTCGTGAAGTATTATACGTAGATATACCCACAAGACGCACAAACCAAAAACAAACCGCACATTCAAGATAGGCCTACTCATCAATACACGTTCGCTGCGTCAACCGGGAAGAATTACACATACGTAGCCCACGTAACGTTTTTTTATACGTTTGCAATTAATATATTCGTCAGTATAATAATAGCAGTTAAGATTATCTATACAAAGTTAATACTGTATGATTATCAGTTCTCCTTTCCAGCACACCAACTCACTACAAAGTCATTACAAATTTGTTATCATAATGAACCGTAATTACGATGCTTGAGCATAAATAGACTAATAATATTTATCACGCAAGGTTTATGACAACAGGCAAGCTGGCTGGTTATGGTTCTTTTATGAAAGAAATAGTCATATCAAAGAAACAAGTTGTTTGTAGTTTTATAAACTGAAAACGATTTTTTCAAGTCTATGCTCACTTTGCCGCCCCCCTGGCTATGCCGTCCGAGGCGGCTGCCCACTTGGCCTCCCCCCTAGGTACACCTATGGCTAGAAGTCTTTGTTTAAAAGCTTTCTCAATTCACAATATATGAGTATGGTCTCAAAGCGACTTAATATAATATTAAGCCTATTTTACGTTACCAAATTTAAATAAAATTTAAAACTACAAACTATGCAAATTTTGCAATGTTTTAGAAATGTCAATTAACGATGAAAATGAGGTTTTTACTTTCAGATACCAGACAGAGTTAGACACAGTTGACGGCCGGAATCTTGTACTAACCTTGAACCTGTCCGATCTTTTACTAAGTTTTAATCATACATAGTCTATTTCCAAACAGGATATTATGATTTGTTCCCTGAAATTGTTATTTTCATAGCATACGTTTGGTAAGAAGACCGTTGTAATTAGCTTAGGCGTTCAGGTCTTTTTGCGACCCATTATGTATTTGTAATTTTACTTAAACACACAAACATCAACTGATTAATAGAACAGAAAAACATATTATCCCAGTAATAAAAGGTGCGGAATGACTAATTCCTTTGTTGTTGTATAATAGTACTGGGAAATAGTAAATTTGTTGTCCCTAAAAAATAGATATGACTTGTACACAGCAGTGACAATGGAACCCAATAGAATCTGATAAACATAAGCAAACAACTATTTAACTATTAAAATCTGAAAACTATTAAATTATTTAAACTGTTAACTATAAAATTTCCGGACCAGATGCTTTACCATTTCTACCTGACTTCATTTCATTTTCTACTTCTTCAATCCTCACTTCTATGTTCACCCCCATTCCATTCCAGAGCTTGTTCCTCTATAAACTCATCTTGTCTTTCTTATAATAGTTCTTGAAAGTCCATCATCCATTCACTCAGTGATATTAACTGAATCTGAGATGATTATTATTATTTCCTGTACACAGACTTTTCAATTCTAACCACGCCTCAGCTGATCATTTAAAGGCCAACTTGCTTTGCCAATTTGCCATGTATTTCATAAGGAATGATGTCCACTTAGTAGAAATACCTGATATATTTCAGCATCCAAACCTTGCAGTCTGTTTGGTATCTCTGGTCTGTTGACCATTTATCCACCTTATGTACTTGGTATTTTAGCATTGTATATTTTTCCAGTGAGTGAGGAGCTGGCTCACTCTATTACCCCCCCCCCAATGTGGAGGACCAGGTAATTTTTGTAGGTTGTCTTCCTTAGCCTAGGGCAATCCAATACTGTACTGCAAGGCAGCAGTGCCTGTTGATCCATGAGAGAAATTTCATTTCCCTCCTACCCCCTATATCTGGGAGGCATCCCCCTATCCACCACCTGGACACATACCCTCTTGGAGTTGCAGACTGCCGAGAGGGCTTTCAAAGTAGTGACAGAATGGGAGCCAGAGGGAAGAAGGAGGAGGGGGAAGCCTAGGAAAAAATGAATTGTCTGTGTATAAAAGGATATGAACAAGTATGGCCTTCAATTAGATGATAGAGATAAGTGGAAAACAACAGTCAAAGGAAAAAGACTAGGTGTATTGGGAAATTCCTTGTATATGTTTCATTTTTTTTTTTATTTATTTATATTGGAACTAGTTACAAACTATCAAACAATTTTATTCCAACAACTATGTTAGCAGTGTGTAGAATGTCTCCTGTTGGTGCACTTCTCATTATAGTTTACTTTTCATTCTTATGCGTAGATATTTCTTTAAACATTCCACTTTCCTGCACCAGTGTAAACAGTTTCTGTCTCTGCAATCGCCAAACAAGTCCAACATTATCAAGAAGTTGTAGTATTCATTATTTTGATGTTTATGAAGACTTTGTTTATATCTAGCTGGAAACTATTTGATCTCATCAGTAACCATAGGTATTTTCAGGTCTCAATGGATGTCATCGACCCTTGCGTACCACAGTGCATCAACAATACTGTGGACCACTTTATTTTTAAAAGTTTGGCTTATTTTGATTTCTTTGTGCAACCTCAATGTTGCATGCCATAGACCCACACTGGTTTCAAAACTTGTTTGTATAATAACAGTTCACTGTGAAGTGACCGTTCAGAACATCTTCCAAGTAGCCACCACATTTTCTTGAATTCTATTCCAAGATTCTCACATTTTTCTTGACATGTTCTTTCCATCTAAGCTTAGCGTCTAGATTCATGACCAAATACTTTGGTGAATTTGTATGTAAAATTACCTGATGATTGACTAAAATAGGTGAGTGCTCTATTATCCTATTGGTGAAGTTGATATGAGTAGATTTTGTCTCACTCAGTTTAATATGCAATTTTTCCATCTAGTGACATCATTAACTGCTATCTGTAGACTGTTCCTGTTTCTACATTTGTTACCTGTAGCTAATAATGCATTGTCATCACCAAATGTAGCTGTTGTCACTCCATCGCATTTCAGAACAAGTATAGAAAAGGTCCAAGAACACTATTTTTTGGTAAACCAGTTGAAATATTTTTTAACTCAGAATAATCGTCACCACACTTTACTCTGAACTGTCATTCTGAGATATATAATTTGAGGACTTGGGTCATCTGCAAAGTTAGGCTTTTTTCATTTTATGTATCAGGCCCTCATGTCACACTTTTTCTAAAGCTTGAGCCACATCCAAAAATATTGCTGTACATATTTTCTTTTTCTTCCAGTCCTTCCAGTCTTTTTCAAACAGTTGAGTGTTTATTGCAAATTCCAAATTGGTGGATAAGAATAAGTTGCTTTTTCTCGAATATTGGTCTGAGACATTTGAGGAGCAATTTTTCAAACAATTTAGATAAAATTGGCAACAAGACTATAGGCCAATATGATGACTGTTTGATGCTTTGCCATGTATAGACACTATAATCATCTCACCAATTTTCTACTGCAGTGACACATATTGAAGTCATAATGGTGTATTAAATAAGTGTTAAGTTTTCTTATTACTTTATTTGACAATCTTTTATTATCTGCCCAGTTATTAAATCATAACCTGGTGCCTTCTTAGAACTAACAATTTTCTGGATCTCACCAATAACCTCATTATGAGTTACCGGTTCAATTGTTCTATCTTCCATATTATTCATTTCTGAAAGAATTTCATCAACTGTTATCAGATGTTATTGGAAACTGTTAGCTAAATGCAGAACAAACATTTCAGCCTTTTGTATATCTTTCCTCACCCACATGCCATCATCTTTTCAAATGGGTGGATTATGGTTTTTAGGTCATTTTATACTCTTGGTAACTTTCCAGAGGGAATACTCAGTGTCCTTATCATGTATCAGTTCTCATAGGAAGTTGGTTAATGTTTCATTTTTAACTGAACGTATCTCTTCTTTAAGCTGCTGTTTCAAGTGTTGACACTTTCTTTTGTCGTCAGGTGCTCTAGTGTGGTGCCATTTATTATGTGATTTCCTTTTCTTTGAAACAAGTTCTCTTATTTCCTTAGGGCAATTTAACCATGAGTAATTTTAGGGTAATTTTCTTTTTAATGCAGGAATGTTATTTCATTCAGCTTCCTTGGTATCAGTACTAATAATTAGTACAAAAAATAATTGGTAATAGTAATAGTAATAATAATAGTAATAAATGGTAAAAAAAATTAAATAATACAGATTAAACCAATTTTATTTTATAAATCATGTCAGAAAAATGTAAAGGCATAAAACATAGTATTTGTTTATATTTTTTATGTTATGCATCAATTTTTCCTGGAAACTTGCTAAATTTCATGAAACTTTGTCAGCTGAAATAAAAAAAACATAACATAAAAAATGGTTAATTAAGACTAAGTATCGTAGTTTACATGAAGGAAATGCTCCATATCTATTAGGACTTGGATATACTGTCTTTATGTTGTCTAATCATCATCATGATCACTGTTTGCAGCATCGGAAGTTGGCAATTGCATAACGTTGTCATAAAATGCTTGAAACTCTTCAGGCACATAGTGTTTCACTTTTGAGATGTCTTGAAGCTTTTTAGGGTTTACTGCAACTTTACCCCTATATGCTTTGTGTTAAAAGATATAGGTGGTGGACAATTAACTGAGCGATATATCAAATATAAATGGGTTTTATTAGAAATTACCAACGCATCAGCTGTGCTCACACAATACACATGCACTAACAACTACAATGACCTAGTTACATCTTACGTTTTTCAAGTTGGCACTAGTGAACATATAACTTCATTTTTATAATCACAAAGTATATAATATTCGAATCATTATTTATATTTCATAAACATCACTTTTAACTGATACTTAATGTTTATTCAACACTTCCCTTGTTTATGTAATATATATAAAAGTCTCTGCATAAAAATTATTTAAAACTTTTACAAATGATTGACCGATGTAACTCAAAAACTGGACGTGGAAGTGGCTTGGTGAGGATATCTGCTGTCTGATTCTTGGTGTTGACATACTCTAGATTGAAGACCTTCTCTTCAAACTTTTCTCTTATATAGTGGTATTGGACGTCAATGTGCTTAGTCCTCTTGTGAAAGACTGGATTCTTGATCAGTTGAATTGCACTTTTATTGTCCATGTGCAGAGTTGTTTTTGTGCTTTTCAAGATGCATAAGTCGTTCATAAGTTTCCTTAGCCACATTATGTCTTTAACAGCTTGGCACGCTGCCATATATTCAGCATCGGTTGTAGACAATGCTGTTGTGGCTTGTCGTTGAGAACTCCAGGTAAGTACACTCGATCCTAGTTTGATTAAATATCCAGAAGTAGACTTGCGAGTTTCAATTTCTCTAGCAAAGTCTGCATCACTATAGACTTGCAAATGAGTATTAATATCTGCTTTGAACTTTAGACCATAGTCCAGAGTTCCGTTTAGGTATTTGAGGATTCGTTTCACAGCATTCCAATGAAGCTTGGTAGGTTTTTGAAGATAGCGACTTGCCTTATTAACAGCAAAAGACAAATCTGGCCTGGTACCATTTGATAGGTAAAGCAAGCTTCCAACAGCTTCTGCATAAGGCGCGTTGACTATTCCAGTGTTCAGATTTTTATGAGCATCAGTGCATGTCTCTTCATGAGGATCTGCAGGGATTGTCACTGGATTTGCATTCTGCATCCTAAACCTTTTGATTACCTTTTCTGCATACGCAGTTTGATGGAGGAATATTGATCCATCCTGGTGTCTTTCAATTTGCAACCCAAGGAATATATTTGCCTGGTCATCAGTAACCTCAAATTCCTTTTTTAGTCCATGGATTAGATTGTTGATATCATCTTGGTTTGTAGCCGCAATTAGTCCATCATCAATATAGACGGCCAAAATCAGCCTTCGATCTTTATTCGTGCTAGTGAAGATACATGGATCTGCCTTGGTAGATTCAAGTCGGTACTTCTTTAGAAATTTGGTAAACCTCTGGTTCCAACATCTGGAGGATTGTTTGAGTCCATATATGCTCCGAAGCAGCTTGCAGACTTGATTTGTTCCATTTGAAAAACCTTCTGGTTTCTTCATGTATACATTCTCTTCAATCACACCATTTAGAAAAGCAGTTTTGATATCGAACTGCTTCAGTTTGAGTTTTTCTTTTGCTGCAATAGATAAAATCATTCGAATTGAATCAAATCTTACTACGGGCCTGAAAGTTTCCTTGAAATCAATTCCAGCCTTTTGATCAAAGCCTTTGGCAACTAGTCTTGCCTTGTACCTTGAAATATTTCCATTTGGGTTCTTTTTAATCTTGAAGACCCAGCGATTTCCCATGACATTGGCCCCAGGTGGTGGTTCAACTAGATCCCATACGTGATTTTTAAAAAGAGATTCGATTTCTTCATTCATAGCAATACTCCAGTTTTCAGCATCATCACTGTTTACAGCTTCTTGGTAATTGAGAGGTTCAGTACCTTCTGCAATAAAACAGTCATCAATGTTAACATAATCAGCATATCTCGCTGGAGGTTTGATTGTTGATGATTGGCGCAGTCTGCTTCTGTAGTTTGTAGTCTGGTCATTCTCAGTACCAGCTATTTCAGATTCTTCAGATTGCACTTGATCCTCAGAAGTTATATCATTTTGAACGATATAATGATCTTCAACAAAACAGTTGTTTTCATCAACTTCAGGAACTTTATCTTTCTTTTCATCGGGTAAGAATAATGATGTGTATTCTTCCCTGTTTTCATCATTTTCTTCTTCACTTTCAAATGTATTCGTGAAAATGACGTCACGTACTACATTTACTTGTTTTTTGTGAGGAAACCAAACTCAAAATCCTTTAATGTGGTCTTCATATCCAATAAAATATCCCTTTTCAGATTTAGCGTCCCACTTCTTCCTTTTGATCTTGGGAATGTGTGAGTACACTATTTCTCCAAATATATGTAGATCTTTTAAATTTGGTTTACGACCATGCCAAAGTTCATAAGGAGTGAAATCCTTTACTGAACTTGTACTTGTGCGATTTAATACATACACCACTGTATTGACTGCTTCAGCCCAAAAAGTCTGTTTGAATTTTCTTGCGTGCAGAATAGTACGTGCTGCTTCAACTACTGTTCTGTTCTCCCTCTTGGCTGATCCATTTTGTTCTGGTGTATATGCCACTGAATGCTGGTGCATGATTCCATGGTTACTGAGCAACTTGGAAACATTTTCACAGTCAAATTCCAATCCGTTGTCAGTTCTCATGATTTTTATCCCATTAGAACAGTGTTTTTCTGTTTTTTTTAACAAAGTCAGTCATGCAAGCAAGAGCTTCAGACTTTGCATTAATAAAATACACATGTCTATAATGAGAAAAATCATCTTTTAGGAGGAGAAAGTATCTTGATCCACCTAAAGAATTTTGTGACATTGGACCACACAAATCTGCATGAATAATCTCACCAATAGCACTGGTTTCAGAAGTACTCATTGGAAAGGGTAGGCGATGAGCTTTTCCAATTGCACATGCATTACAAAAACATATGTCGTTGTTTTTAACTTTAACACCAAAATGTTCAAGTACCTTTTTAACTCTAGGATAGTTTTGATGCACTAGTTTTTGATGCCATGTTTCCAAAGTATCTGCAATATTAGCACAGTTAGTGTTCAATTCTTCAGGTTTTTTGCTCGGAGGCTCAATTTCAAATTGCATCTCGAATAAACTGTCTTTTGCGTAACCCCATAGCTATGACTTCACCATTTTTCAAAAATTTGCACACTTTATTATCTGCAATTTGTTTTAGACCTTTGTCAAAAGCAACACAGCTTGAGAAAAGATTGTAACTAAGATCTGGAACGTATAATACATCTGCTAAATGATTTTTATTCCATTTTTTGCCATCAAATGTATTCACGTTTATATTGTCTTTTCCACAGGCTTTTAGAAAATCACCATTTCCAATACGCACCAAGATTTCTTGATTTAATGGTTTATAATCTACAAACCAATCTTGATGATGAGTCATGTGGTCAGTTGCACCTGAATCTTTATACCACATGTCAACCTTTTTAGAGCCTTGTAAAATAGATGCTAAGGCCTCACTTATAAGTGCAGTTCCCTGTGTTGTATCACGTTTTTTGCTTGTGTCATTTTTATCACTTTTATTATTGTATTTTCTGAATCTACAATTTCGAGCCCAATGGCCTGGCTTGCCACAAACAAAACAATCACCTTTTGGTTTAAACACATTATTAGAATTGTTTTTATACATACCCTGTTTTGCACCTTTGCCTTTATATTGAGATTTTGATGCAAAAGCTTTGCTTTCAGTCTTTTCAGTATCATTCACTCACATTTCTTCAACTCTTAATCTATTAATGAGGTTTGTTTTTGTACGATCAGCCTCAGCTGTTGACTCCCATGCACACAGAAAATGACTAAAACTCTTTGGCAATGAAAGCAAAATTTTTGACACTATCATCTTGTCATCAACAGTTTCACCCATGCTTTTAAGTCGATAGGCTAAATCTTCAATCTTTGAAATGTGTGTGGCCATATCATCAGCTAAATCCTTAACAAATGAGTGCCACTGCTGCTGAAGAATGTGCAGAGATGCTTCGCATTTTTGCTCATACACAGACACAAGTTTTTCCCACATTTCTTTGGCATTTTCTAGATGCACAAGATGAAACATGGTTTTTTCAGTCAGAGTTGTCACAATTACTCTCTGAGCTGTCCCGTCTGCCTTTTTGAAATCAGATTTCTTCTTTTCATATTCTTTTTTCTCGGCTACAGATGCATTATTGTCTAACATAGTGGGCATAACTTGTACACCTTTGACTACATTCCATAAGCTGTAGGATTTCAATATAACTATAATCTGAAATTTCCATACATACCAGTTCTCGCTACCTTGTAACTTGTTAATACGTAGTAATTCACTTTCCATGTTTATGTGTAGAGGTTAATTTTCACTTTTACACACGCGGTCGGAATAACCTTTTTATTTGCATGTAAACACTTATATTTGTACGTAAACACGTTTTAAACTATCACTGAATTGATTCACTTTCCATGTTTATGGCGTTGAGGTTAATTTTCACTTTACCACGCGGTCGGAATAACCTATTTGCTCGTAAACACGTTTTGGACTATCGCTGCTCAATTTCACAAAAATATTGCCCTTTGCGCAGTGGAAGCGTGCTGGGCCCATAACCTGTTAAAAGATATAGGTGGTGGACAATTAACTGAGCGATAGATCAAATATAAATGGGTTTTATTAGAAATTACCAACGCATCAGCTGTGCTCACACAATACACACGCACTAACAACTACAATGACCTAGTTACATCTTACGTTTTTCAAGTTGGCACTAGTGAACATATAACTTCATTTTTATAATCACAAAGTATATAATATTCGAATCATTATTTATATTTCATAAACATCACTTTTAACTGATACTTAATGTTTATTCAACACTTTGCCTTCAGGAAAAAGCAGTTCATTGGCTCCTTTTTTGCTTAATTTAAATGTTACATTTTGAATTCCATCAATGTAATGATAAGCCTTCACACGCCCTCTAGCTTCACTGTTGTACACCAGATGTCTGTACTGACTTATAGAAAACTTATTGCCTTTTTTTCAGTGTCCTTTGATGTTTTCTTAAAGTAGTGTGGCCACCAATCCTTAAAGTTTAGGATAGCTTCATTTTTTTACACACTTGACTTCAAACAGAGGAGATGTCTTTTTGGCTGTTTTGATGATGTTTTCATACTGATTTGGTGTATAGTATATACACACGATCAAACCTTCTTACCACCCTTTTTATCACAGAGAAAAGCTATGGCCCCAGACCGGAAAGTAATGGTGCACCATTTTAAACCTATCATTCATGGTAAGGCCCAAAAGTAATCTAGCTAGAGTGTAATTATGGTTTTCCCCCCACAAGCATCACTCAAAATGTGCAGCTCATCTAGTATGCACAATAAAGTTAATAAAGTTGTATATTAATGTAGACACCTTGTTAGGACCTTTATTTGTATCTCCTTCAGTATACGTGTAGAACACTGACTTCTGTTTTCCTATATCGTGGACGTTAAACACATAAAAGCACAGTTTCCTTAAATAAAATATTTCCTTTACTGGCACGAAAGGCAAGGGAAGGTTCTGCATATAGTCAAATGTTATAGCCATGACATCGTTTCTACTTTTACAGACATCACTAACTGACTAAAAATTTTTGGCCCGCCTTTTATGAACAAATAACTCAGCAACGGCAGATCTTTTTGCGACATCATTAAGAGTTGTAGACTTTATTTTAGTGTTGAGCTCTTCACAAGTTGAACATACATCCACTTGTGGGTGTCCAAATTGGTAACCATAATTTTCCCTAAAATAATGTAAGTAAAATTTGTATTTAACTATGGATTTTAAATCAGGATATTTTTCCGTAAACAGTTCATGCATTTTTTTAACTGTTAAGTCAGCTTGTAAAGAAGTGATAGGATGAGAGGTGTAGTGTGATACCTTCGTTGGAAATGAGGAAATATGCTCATCTACCTTGTTCAAAACTACTGGATCTAATGTGTTCCCACGGGTAATGTGTTTACCTCTCATATCAGCAGGTTTCTGGTTTTTTTTTCTAGTAGCTTATTTAAACGTTCCACAACCTTGTTCAAATTAATTGAATGAAGACTCATGTAGGCTTTGCGCCATACCTCTACTCTAGTGTTGCCTTTCATCACAAAATACTTAAAAGAGGAAGTATTTCCCTTTGATTCGGCTGACAACGGACGGTGTTTATGAGGTGTTGTGACCTTTAACTGTGTTGTTATATATGTTTATATATTGTAATTTCATATGTACTCAATTTTTGTTATGACTAATGTGTTCAAGCATATACTCTGTTCATCTTCTTTTCCATTCCATTTTGTCATCAAGCGTTGGGGTCAGGGTTCTTTAGGCATTTCTGATACTCCCATCCTTTTTTGGGTAAGGTGTTTTACATCTAACATGGTCTTCCCCCTCCAATTAGCCAGCTTCTCAATGCACTCCAATCTTGGTCTCCCTCTTCCTCTTCTCCTTCTAGGTGCGCCTCCATGATGAGCTTTGGCTTCCTTCTGTCCATTCTTATTATATGACCAAACTGCTACAGCGCTTTTTGTCTCTTATATCAATGATTGGTACCTGCTAGATCAGATTTATGATGGTCATATTCTTAATTCATTCTCTCCTAGTTTTTCCAGCTGCCAAAATAAATTTTGTTTGTAATCTGATTTATTTCTCTCTAGGAAGGTGAAACCCATATAGCAGTGTTGGTAGAAAAAACTGTTTTTCATATGCATAGCTCAACTTTTTCTATGGTTTCCTTCTTACCACAATAACATTAGAAATCTAATGATACATTTTAATTTCCTTTTTGTGCCGTATCGTTTATTTCTCATCAGTCTTTTCACCTGAAGTGATTTCTGTTCCTAGATATATAAAGCTACTGCCTCACTCCACTTTGAGGGGGTCTTCATCAATTTCCTTGGTGATGAACATCACTTGAATTTCACAAATTTGTTGTGAAAATTTTTAAGCTGGAATTAGAGCAATGAACAAACATAAAATTTCTGGTAAAACTGGGAAAGAGTGGGAGTGAAATACAGGAAATGTTAGTGCAGATGTACATTGATCCTCTTACATGAACCCTAATAGCACTTGTCCACTCAGTTAATGCATTCTGAAGTTCTTCCTTACACTTTGCAAGTAGAGCAATATCATCAGACCAGTGACTGGATACACACTGGTCTTATTCTAAAGTTTCCTTATTTACACTATATACTTCCATTAAATTAATATTTGTATACATGGAAATGTTTCTACACATTTATCATCAAATTATATGTTTAACTGTTTCTTATTTGTTTGTTAAATATGTTATGACCTATTTTTACATTTAAATCAGATGGGTTTTAGAAATTCCATTAATTAGTGTAAACAAGAATTGAATATACATATGAATAACACACACACACACACACACACACACACACACACACACACACACACACACACACACACACACACACACACACACACACACACACACACACACACACACACACACACACACACACATGTAAAAATCTAGATGGCGGTTGTGGGCCTACTTTAAACCTGGTCAAATTGCGGTTACCCATTTCTTATGAATTAATGCAAGGTATAAAGCTTTCACACAAATAAAGCTTTGTTTTCATTAAAATTATATAATTTTGTGATATTTTACATAAGGACATAGCCAGCAGGATTTTCGTCTAGGGTTCTGGGGGTTTTAGAGTTTTCTAAATCAAATTAAAAAAAAGAACTTAATAAGTATGCTATTTGTTTTGTTATACTCAAGAAGTAAGTGTGGGAACAAAATAAGTTACATTAATAGATATATAAAATTTAACAAAGCCATGAAATAATAAAGATGACAGATTATATTACAATATTCTAGTAAAAATAAATGATACTGGGAAACTGCCATAAATCCTCTCCCATCTTCAGGGATGCTTATCATGTAAATGTTTTGTGCAATTTAAAAAAAATTTGCATAGTGAGTATGCATCTGTAAATATTTGCAGCAAATGGAATTAGATGGGTCTACTCATTTTGCCATAGAAACGAATAAAAGATTTTAAAAAAATGGGTACTACAGGCCCTTAAAATAAACATTTCAAATTCATATTGTGGAGTCACAAATATAAGGTTGGCCACATATTTTGTTGAAGTAGGCATAGAAATCAGTTCACAGAAGAGACTTATAAATAGTGTTTCAATTGTGTGTTTGGTTTTATGTCTATGTATGTAGAGTATAAGCATTTAATTGCTGATATGTTTTCAAATTGATAATGGAGCACTAAATTAGAAAAAAACCAAAATAGTTATTAAATACAGATCAAAACCTAAAAAAACCTGTTTAATTTAGGAATTTGTAAGTTTCTGTGGAATAACTTATTGCCTTATAAATATCATAAACCAAGTTGGATACAATGTTCGATGAATAAACATTCAAATACTACCTCTTTCCTCCTCATTAAGAAGACAAATCCTCAAAAACCAGGAAACAAATTTGAACCATCCTTCAACTACCAGACAACTAGCAATATTTACATGAAGCAATTTTGTACGTGCAAGACACTGTAGCATACTACAGTTAAAAATGTTTGTAATTGCATAAGTCATTAGCATAATTTTAAATTTAAACTTATATGGTTTCATTTATTACTGACCCATTTTCTTTTAATTTTTAAAATTTATGTTTTCTTTATCATTTTTAGTGGGGGGGGGGGGGAGTTATTCCCCAAACCTCCTCATGGTGCATTACCTCATGGTATGACTTACAGATGTACAAAGTGGTATTCTGCCAACATCTGGACAGACTTGGATGACAAAGTTGTGTAGTGTCTTTGTACAAACCATTATAAAATTAAAATTCCTAATTCTCTATCTCCAACTCTTGCAGTCAACATATGTCTTTCCGTGTGTGAAAGAATATGCATGCACGCGCGCGCGCGCGCACACACATACACACACACACAATGTGTTATATATTAAATATACAAAATAATCAATGTTATACCAATATTCTTATTAAAAACATTTTAGATTTTAAAAAGTATCAAAAAGTACAAATATTTTCTTTTGTGATACAGGAATACCAGTGACGGCAGACCTCAATGACTACTGGTATTTGTTTCGAGAAAGTGACAATGATAACATAAACTCAGCAGAACTGCTGGAGGGAAATTTTGGAACCGTGCCCAGCAGTGTACCACTGATAATGAAGAAGCTTCTTCAAAAGATAGAGAATAACATGACGCAGTTCTCAAAACTGTCAAGCAGTGAAATTTCTGATGATTGCATACATCTCGCCAAATCAGTTTCGCCAACAGTATTTGAACAAGGTTTGTTAATTAACGTATTTCTAAATAGTCACATTGGTACTTAATAAAGCAACAGAGGAGACAATTTTGTTTACATTAAAACAAAATTTTATATAAAACTTGGCCACTAACACATTAAAGTTTCCTTAGCTGATGGAAAATAAAGTTTTTGTTATCACCTGACCATCTGGGGTGAAAACAAGTTCAAAGTTCTTAGTATTTCAGTTATTAAAACCTACAGTTAAATGATTAATCCTTTACTTCATTTTTTTAATCTCTTGATCTTTATTTATATTTTTTGTTATTTAAAATGTATGTACTACTATACTTAGGTACACTTAAAAGTCACATTCTTATTCTTGTGGTTTTATGTACTATCATTAATTTGATCCTACCTTCCACCAATCCTTGTCTGCACCCATCTGGATTCTATGCTACAGCTTACAATTTCCAACTCCAAAGCACTCTCCTGTACATTGTTCCACCAGTGAGTCCTTAGGCTTCATTGGTCTATTACTCAATATCTGCTTTAGGATTCTGCAACACCTTACACTCATTTCTTTTTAACATGTGGTCACCAACCATTCACATCAGATATCTATTTATATAAACCATTTTATTTTTATAATTACTGTAATCTCCTTAGTATTGTCTTATTCCACTATTTAATGCATTGTTTATTGAGGTTTCTTATTAGATCATGGAACTCCCTCAGTGCCTTATGTTCAAAGCAGATAACATTTTTGCTATTCCATAGATTTGGAATGCCCGAATACGTTTTTTTTACATCCATGCGTGATGACTGGTTGTATTAGTGTTTATATATGGGTATTTCTTAAAGTTTTAATTAGAGTAAGTGTGAAAATGGAATGGCTTAATATAAAATGTTTTTATAACAAATTACAAAATTATTAAAGGACACTATTAATACATTTCTAAAATATATATATATATATATATATTGCGACAGTACAGATAAGTGATGTACTGTACATTGAATATAAAACTTTAAATATACCTAATAAACTGTAAAAATTAATAATGTATTAGAAATAAGCATGTCAGGGACTGCAAGCTTGGCTCAGACAAAAATATGAACAGGTGTTTCGACCTGAATCGACGTGCACACACACACAAATATAACTGAAAGTGTGTACACCAGTATTTTGCTAGTGTGTGTGAATGCAGGTCTATGCAGGCGAGTTTACCACCCCAAGATGAATAATTGCATAATTACTGTTTTTCCGTAATTATTCATAAACTATAATTAAGAAGTAAAATCCAAAAACACAATAAAATGTAAGAAAATTTACTAAATACTGTGTACGAAAACCATGTGAAAGTGCCACACAGTACGAGTGTAATAGTGAAAATAACTGTGTACAAATCGAAAGGGTTAAGTTGCAATGTCCAAAATTACAGTGAACATGTGTTGTAAAAATAGTTATAAGATAAGTATAAGAGTATACTTACAGGATTCTGCAATTCGCAGAAATATAAGAAATAGCGAAATTGACAAGGAGTGGGGGAACTGAACCCAGAAACAATTTCAGACATGTCGATTTCGTACCACTGCAGGTGTTGACCAAGACATGGGTATAAATAGAAAACACAAGCTACAGTGGTTCTCTTTCTTTAATCATCCACGGTGCAGCGGGATCTTCTGCCCGTCCGCACAGAACATTTAAATTTTTGTAAATAGTTTCATCCTTCCTGTTATATACAGTTATGTAACTGGATTGTAAAACAAACAATTTTTAAGTAGTAACAAAATTACATAAGAAGATCCACATAAGAAGATCAACTGACGTCCGAAACAGCACGAGGAGAAGTTCCAGAGAGCGATACGACGCTGGACAGAGAGAGAGTCGATGCTGGACAAGAGGAGAAGAGAAAGGAGACGCTGGACAGAGAGAGGAAGTTGACGCTGGACAAGAGGAGAAGAGAGAGGCGGCGTTGGACAAGAGGAGAAGAGAAAGGCGACGCTGGACAAGAGGAGAAGAGAGAGGCGACGCTGGACAAGAGGAGAAGAGCGAGTGATGCTGAAGTTCGAGACGAGGATGATTACAGAGGGATCCAATGATTGAGTATGATTGAGGACGATAAGGTGATAAACAACTTATTTATCTCTTAATCGAACAATTAACGTAAAGACAATTAAAGACATTCTTGTTCTATTTAAAAGTAAGAGTAATATTTGTAAAGTGAGAGTTTATTGTAAAATTTGAATTAAAATCATAGATGCTATTGAAATAAGATTAACGTAAACAAGAGCTCAAATTAGTATTGAAATGAAAAGAATACAAAGCATTTAAGTAAAAATTAGCGTTTGATATAAATCAGTACTGAGAAACAAAAGATAAATTCAGTAACTATTGATATTTTTGAGTTACATTGCAATATATAAGAAAATATATAAATATTGATATTTTGAAACACACTAATTGACTGAGTAGTCTGGAAATGAGATTTTTTGTTAATACAATAATTAGTAGAATAGAATATTTAGTCAGTAAGGATGTATATAGCATAAGCCTTTGTTACTTTCATTTACATTTTAAATATATAAAATACAAAAATACAGTTTCCACCTACCTGCAAGGTTTCTTATATTCGGGTCCAGAATTCGATCACATGTACGTCAGATGCAAACCTGTGTTAGGGGTTATCGAAATAACTAACTCGACACATTTTGAAGAGAACTTACGATTTTTAATTAATCAGAATCATATTTAAATTTTGTTCAAAAACTTTTGCTCATTGTTTTACAGATTAGGTTACAATTTTCTTTGTTCGGTTAGCCTCTGCTACATACTACTTATTCTAAGAGCTTACCTTAGTGATCACAATTTAATACGAATATATAAATAGACAGAGCCCAGCCTGCAACTTCGCACACTCTCACATACCTAGAATTTAATATTTTAAAAGCCCCAGACCATTTTAATAACCCACAGACCTTACACTTTTGTTATAATGAAACCCGCCGGCAACGTGGTTTTCGCGCGCACCCATTGTTCTTTTAGATTTCTTGTTTTTAGTGTCCGAAAAATATCTGAATATGTTCTACACCTTTAATTGACCGCAGTCACCTAATTTGTTACTGTTATTTCACTGTTGCTTAAAAAAAAAACTGATAAGAGTTAGCAGAGCGCACTCGGCGCTGTGTCGGCCGACACGATCAACGACTAACTGGGGAGGAAAACGTCGCAGGTGTAGCTAACGTGATCTCATACTTTTTGATGGAAATCACAGCCTTGGGCCCCGTCGCCGAAGCTTCGGCCCATGCTATGCATGTTGTTTTTAGTCCATGTCGCACATGATCTTCTATAGGCAGTGGCTGACGTCATTTAAGTGGGCCGGACTTAAAACAGTGCTTCCGCAAAGTTTTGGAGAAGACGATGAATATTATTCTCTCTAGCCATCTTGGTTTTTCAACATCGCTTGGGTATGCGCTCATGCGCGAGTAGTGACGTGTGTGCACTGCCACACCAGTACAGATTTCTGCGAATTTTGTGGAGGTGCAAATTCTCTGCCGCATTCCTCAACAACAACCTGCGTCTTACAGCTTTGTTCCACTGTTCTGTTATACTGACAAATACGTTGCACAATAATGCAGCTTTACAATATTTTATCCAAACCCGCCCGAAAATGAACTGAATAAAATTATATAATTGCCCCAAACGATTAAAATAAAACACCCAAAAATTGACCCGCTACAATACCCCCTCGATGAGAATTCTGCTGTTCATGACAGAAGAAATCTCATCGATAACCCCGAAGAGGACCGGTGAGGAACTGGCGCCAATAACCCCCTTGTTCTTACTACTTTTTGGCTTAGCGACCATGGACTCATCTGAACGAGATCACTGGACTTCTCCGTAAGAGATCCCAACACCGAGAAATCGAGCAGACTCGCACCACAGCGCGCCTCGCCTTCTAACATGCTACCCCCAAAAATCCTCAATCCCTGGCTAAAATTATCCCAGCTCCTCCGCCGATATGTTTCCCCTTTTTGCAAGCTGGGCTGCCTTTAGCAGATACTGGGCTCACACACACTAACATTACATATTGCCATAACAATCTAAAAATAAAAATTTCTCTTAAAATTTATTAAAAATTTAAAAAAATTCAAAATTCAAAAAAATAATATTTTATCAAAAAATTCTCTTCCTTGTTTTTCTAATTTTTGTTGCAAATGACTTAAACTAGACATTTCTATTAATATAAACACATCCTTACTCTAACATGAGAACCACTTATAGTCTACCAATACAATGCAATACAATAAAAGAAACATGGTTAATGCACACATAATAAAACAATCATTATCCAAAATATTCATTCGCTGGCAGGCGAAAATCAAGTTTTTTTTTTTTTTTTTTCAAAAAAAATTAAAATTTTCAAAAATTTTAAAATAAAAAAAAATTAAATTTATTCATTAAAAAATTTTATTAAATTCATTTATTAAATAGCATTTATTAAAATTATTCAAACATTGGTTTGAATTAATCAAACAAACAAATTAAAATTGGCTTCCTACTATACAAGCTTAGTAGGTGTATGACCTCATCAGCTGATCGTAACTAGGTCAAGTCCAAAACCCCTTGACCTACATATGTTATATATAAGTTTTGAAAACACATTGAACATCTGTAATATCCTAACTTGAAATACAAAACGTAACAACACAAAATATTTAAAACAAATAAAATATTATTATAAATAATAATCAAATTGGCATTTCAATTATTCAAAATAAACAATTCTTAATTTTACATTATTTTCACATTCTATCAAAATTCTGTCACTGGTTGAGAAAAAAAAAAAAACAATTGTATATTCTTTATCATGAATCTCTCTTTCTTTTCAACAAACTTACTTTAATCTACTGTGGGTGATGTAAATCATTTATTCTCATTTTTCTGTATTAGATCTGTATGCATATATAAACTCTACTCTCTGACTCTAATCTTCATCAACTTCAATTATCATGACACCCATCTCTATCAAAATCTCTACTAATCAGGACACTCCAAACCCCAACTTATCATTTAACACAAAACGCCACCTTCTCTCATTATAACATACTCTCTAACCCTTTGTACATAGGATACGTGTTTCCCCGCCCCCAAAAAACTCAATTCCCTTATTTGGCCCCTGGATTTTACCTAAGGCGGCCCCTCCTCCACTAAAATCTATCCCTATCCCGTCCCAACCCTTGTTGCGGACTCCTACATTACACTACCCTCTAATACAAAATTGCCATCCCCAAAATTCTCAATCTCATTACATTACTACAAATACACAAAATAACCTCATTAACTATAAAAACAACAATATGTCACTCAAAATCTACATAAAGTCTCCATTACCACTGTGTCAACATTAATACGTCACCAACTTTGTTACATCACATCAACTCAAAAACAACATTACGTCATATTCATCTCTATCATTTCAAATTCAACTTTTAATTCAATTCGGACAGGTCTACATGTCCCATAAAACATTTATCACCCATCAATTATCTTTTATTAATTTGCATAAATTATTGTTATTTTATTTCTCATATTCTTTTTATCTTTACTTCAAAATATCTGTAATACGTTAAACATTAATTACTTGTAACATTTACAAACCAATATACCAGTGACGTTATTGCTGATCAGCTGATCCTCCCAACACAATGAAAATACATCTTAAAATTGAACAAATTACATGTAATATACATATTTATTTTTATTTATTCTCCCTTCTCACCTCACTGTTTCCAATTTTTCTGATTCTGGTTATTTATGTTAGCCTGCCAGACGATTTACTTATTGGCTTAAACAAATACACACATAATAAAATTACATATTCTTGTCAATGCTTATCTAATAGACAACAATAAAATAATACACTTAAAATTATAGTATGAACACCTTATTTTAAAATATCTAAGCAGCTAGTTACCTGAACAGAGCACAAGCAGTTTTATTTGATCAAACTTTGAAAAAAAAACTTTTATGTCATAAAATTTTAAATTCGTGACTCCTTTGCGTCACCTCCCAGCCACACACACTATTTCAGATTATGTTGGACTGTGGCGCCCATTCGCTTCCACAGAGACGGTATATTTTGGAGCAGGGTTTTACCTCTCCGTGTCTCTGCTTCCGCTATTAAGTTTTAAATTGGTGAACATCAACATGTTCTTGTTATATAATCATGCACCCTTAAAACGGATCTGCCACCTGGCTCTGCTGTTCCTCCTCGAACAGAGTGGCAACCGCTGTTCCATAGTTTCCGGGAGATTTCCTCTAATTGTCCCCCCAATGAATTTCAAATCTGTACCAATTTCAAGTCAGCTATGGTCAAGGGACTTGGTATGACCATAGCTGGCCGCTAGCCAAAACCACGGTTAGTGCTGGTAAGGCAGTAACCGCCCAAAAAGTCGAGGAAATCTAAACTTTTATTTCACTGCCTGTTTCACATCAATATTATTATGTGCGACACGTTATTTAGTATTGTGTGTAAAATTTTTTCTTTACACGGATAAGGTGTGCCGCACATGTATCGCCAGTTTGGCCTCCGATGGAGGTAACACTCACTGTTACCCCCAACCCATTTCGCTATCTAAGAGAGTACAGGCCACCCCCTCAATAGCCACTTAATAACTACCTAATTACTTAATAAATGAAATTAATCTTTCTACAAATGCAATTCAACACTCCATTGTTATTATCACTTCATTAAGCACCAAACTACCCCCCAAAGTCATCCCCACTTCTTGTATTGACAACAAGTTTTTATTTGGTTACACATTCTTTTCAAAACGTTCCCATTCTCACTGATACTAAAACTCGACAATTATATTTGGTCACTTAATTCTAAAATTTATTTACATTTGAAATAATACACATACATATTGGTATATATATTTTTTTTTTTTTTTTTTTTAAATACTAAATCGGCGATTATGGACTCACCTGAAACGGGGGTGTTTTGCTATGAGGCACAGTTTTGATGAAAATACAGATCTGCTTTGTGAAACTACTCCCCCCTTTACTTCCTACTTTTCTCCCTCTAACTCTCATTTCTCCATACCCACCGTCTGTATTTTCATCAACTCTGCCTCTCAGCAAAACTCTTCATTTCGGGTTTAAGCAAACTAATGCCAATGGTTCATTTTGGATTTGCCAGTGACACTGAAATATCTAGAATTTGCATGCACTGCCTTGTATTTAGGTGTAGCCTCCTTTATTTACAACACTCTAAGGCAGTGCAGGCACGTGACAGGTACACCGATCCGCTGCACCATGAGTGTAAAAAACAATTTAAGTCGAGTCACGTACCTGTTGGGGTCCCCCTCCCCGTTCAAATATGTGGTTAAATTTCTAGTTTGTACCAATTTTGGTGGAGCCGGACCATCGTTGTTTTCACTGCCCGAAGGAAGATCCTGCCAACCATGGCCCGCCTCCGATTTCCGAATTCCACGGCCAGGACTGGTAAGATCGTGGCCGCCCGAAAATGGGGGAGGATCCCTTCTGAAAACATACAATAATGTTTGAGAAACTTATTTATAAACATAACAATTAAAGTGACCTATATAACTTTAAATTCGTCGCATTTTGAGTACCTACTATTTCCCGTGTCGCTGGGTTCCTCAGCACATACGCATTCTGCATTTTTATTTCAACAATTTCATAAGGTCCTTCATATAACAAGAAAAACTTCTTTATTTCCCTATCTTGGGCACTGGACAAATCATGTCTTTTTACTAACACTAACTGACCTACCTCATATTTGGTCCATTTGCCCTTAGCATCATGTTTCTGTTTTCGTCGCTCTCCTCTAGTAAGTAAATTCTCGTTCGCCAACCTAATTTTCATGTTTCTGTCCGAAATTTGACCTTCAGGTGGGTATGTGAAAAGTTGTTCTAATATCCTGGGCGGCCTTGTTCCCCTGATCAACTCATGCGGCGTAAATCCTGTGGACTCATGGGTGGTACAATTCAGCCACTCCTCTACTTTTTTCACGTAGGATGGCCATTCTGTGTGTTTGGCGTGACAGTACGCCCGGAATATCCTGCCAATCTCTCTCATCACCCGTTCTGCTTGATTCGACTGAGGATGGTACACTGCCGTATGCTTGGGTATGATGCCTTCCCATCCAAGCGTCTGCCGCCACTTGCCGCTTATAAACTGTGGACCATGATCAGATAATACAATTTTCGGCTTTCCTACATGAAGCATATAATCTTTGACTATCTTCTCGCTAAGTACTTTACTCGTCGCTCTCTTAATGCTATATAACTTTACAAATTTTGAAAAAGTATCTAAAACTACAAATACATATAACACACCTCCTCTACCTCTGGGTAATGGTCCATATAAATCAACCGCAACTAGATCGAAAGGTTTATCTACTTTTATGTAATTCATCTCTCCTTCTACTCTGTAATTCACTACTTTCGATTTTTGACATAAATCACACACTCTCAACACTTTTCTCACTCTCCTCTCCATATTCTTAAATATACATGACTCTTTCAAAACATTAGCACACTTTCTCGCCCCAAAATGACCATACCTTATATGACAATCCCAAACAATTTTATCTATTAACCCATCAGGTATAATTAACCTCCAATCACGCTCCCCACCATCTACTTTTTTAAACAAAATACCCTGATATATTTGAAATCGCTCATTATATTCAGATCCCTCTACATCTGTTTCTAAACTAACAATTATTTTACCCAGTTTGCTATCAGATCTTTGCAAGTTTTTAACTTAATTCCTCACCAAAAATTCTATCTTCCCTAGTTAGTCTGAAAATTTCTATTTCTTTGAGGTCCCTACCAGTTTTATTGTCTATAACATCTATTCTAGAAAGTGTATCTGGTACCTTATTATCTGACCCCTTTATGTACTCCCATGAAAAGTTATATTCCTGTAAGGCTAATACCCACCTGGTTAATCGGCTGTGTGTTAGCTTACATGAATTCAGAAATGACAGTGCCTTGTGGTCCGTCCGGATGATCGTGGTATTCCCTAGGATGTACGTGCGGAATTTACCCATGGCGAACACAATACTTAGTAGTTCCTTCTCAGTTGTCGTGTAATTCTTTTCCGCCGATAACAGCGATCTACTGGCGAAGGCGATCGTTAGGTGTTCCTTGTCGCAGCTCTCCTGGTATAACTCGGCACCTAGCGCTACGTTGCTGGCGTCGGTCTGTAAATAAAAAGTCTTATTAAAATCGGGGTGATTCATCATTATCATGTGACTGAACTTTCTCTTAATTTCATTAAACGCAGCTCGTTCCGTATCGCCCCATCTCCACTGTTTATTCTTCTGCAGGACAACACTCAGTTTGGATGTAGTTTGTGCGTAGTTCTCCTGGAATTTCCTGTAAAAATTGCATAGGCCTAAAAAACTCTGTAGTTGCTTAATGTTTTTAGGTTCAGGGAATCGCATTATGGCTTCGACTTTGTCAGGGTTGGCTAATATCCCCTCCTGTGTAATAATAAATCCTAAAAAGTGTATTTCTGTCTGCAGAAACTTAGACTTGTCCCAATTCACTGTTAAACCCCCTCTTTGTAGCTTATCTAATACATATTCTATGTGTTCTAAATGTTCAGTGAACGCTCTAGAGGCTATCAAGATATCATCGACATATACAGTTAAAAAATCTAAATCTTTAGGTTGTAAAATATTATCTAAACATTTGATAAAACTGGCAACACTGGTGTTTAATCCAAAAGGTAAGCGTTTAAACTGGTAATTCTTACCGTTAAAAAGAAAAGCTGTGTATTTCCTGCTCTCTGTTGCTAATGGAACCTGCCAGTATCCAGCGGTCAGGTCTAAGGACGTCATGTATTTGACTCCACTAAACTTTTGTAAAATCTCATTTATGGGTTCTGGAGATTCCCTGTCAGGTATAATAACTTGATTAATTTTCCTAGCATCTAAACATAACCTTACCTTGCCATCCTTCTTTATCACTACCACCAAAGGGTTTGAATAAGGTGATACTGAGCGTTCAATTATGCCTCCTTGCATCATCCGGTCTAATTCCTCCTGTACAGCCCTCCTCTTCGAAAACGGCACTGGGTAGCTTCTCTGCATGTATGGTGCGTGGTCCCGAACTTTCAGCTCGCAGATGTAGTCCTTCGCTTTCCCTGGTGATTCATCAAACACCGCTCTGTACTGCTCGACAACTGCCCACAGCTCCTGTTGTTGAGTATTTCCTACAATTGTATTTTCATTGAAAAATTTATCGGCTCTATTTGCCCACACACTCTCATTACGCTCATGCATCTCTCTCTCCTCATTTTCTAGACCATCACTCTCTAGACATATATTTATTTTAGTTTCTATCTCTCTATCAGTTATCTGTTTATGTAACATTTTTATTCCCGTGACTTTAGCTTCACTTACTACTTTCTTAAACTCTATTCTGACTGATTTATTCCCCTTCTCAAATTTCACTAATTGTTTATTGAAATCTATTACTGCTCCGTTTCTTTCCAAAAAATCATTTCCCAATATTACATCTAGACTCAACCCTTTAACTACTAGGAAAGTGTTTTCAAATTCAACTTCATTTATGAGAAGATTTAATTGTACTTGTCTGGTTATTCTTTTACTTCTCACCCCAGTTACCCCCACTACAGTAACCCCTGCAACTGGTAATGATGGTATATTCTTGTTTAACTCTTTTAATTCACCCATGACATTTTCAGAAATTACTGAGATCTCGCTACCGGTATCAATTAAAGTTTTATAATTCTTACCTTCAATGTTAATCGTCACCTCAGTTAATCCTGTTCTGCGTTCCATCACCTTATTCTCCTCTTCTTCTAACAGTTCCTTCGCCATGTCCATCTTGATAACGTTATTATGGTATCTGTTGATTATTTGGACCCTCCCGTTTTCCATAGACAATGGTTCGGCCCGCTTCTCCATTGTCCTCCCTAGTTTTCCGTGGAGGGACCCGCCACAGCTTGATGATTTCCTCCTCTACCTCTATTATGATTTCCTCCTCCTCGGGGCGCTCCTCTATAAAATTCTCCTCCCCTCGACTGTTGATTGGGTGCTGGGCTTGCTCGCTTGTTCCTGGCGCACTCCCTGTTCCGATGACATCTGAAACAATTTGTTCTATTAGCATAATTGTCGGTTTCACATGTTCTACACCTCCAACTCTCGCCCCTATTATCGAAACTTCCTCCCCGCGCTCCTCTATGAAAATTCTGTGTACCCCTGTTATGATGGAAATTATTATTATTATTATGATGTGGTACTACTGGTGTGGTTGAACGTCGTCCTATGTCGCGTTCCCCTATATTCTGTAATACATCTAACATGTTTTCTAACTCACTTATATTTGTAATCTCTCTAGTCATTAGCGTAATTTGCACTTCTCTGGGCAGGTGTTTGCTAATACGTCTTACAAATGATCGGAAAGGCAACGGCGGTTCTAGATATTTAGCTTCGTTGTATATGGTCATCACATATATGGTTAGGTGGTTATTAATCCTACCAAAATTCCCGTTACCCATTATTTTACTTCTTAATATTTCTTGGTCTTCTTCTGACCAGTATTTGTTGCGAAAAGCTATCTCAAAATCTTCATAACTTTCCCATTCAGTATGGTGTACTTCCGACCATATCTCGGCACTACCTTTAAAACATTTAATAATCTTCATCAACTTAACCTCCCAGCTACTACTATTAAACCGATTAAACTCCCTAACCCTATTTAAAAATTGCATTGGGTGTACTCTACGATTGTCACAAGTGAAAGTTTCTAATTCTATTTCATTATTTGTATCTCGTGTCGTAAATATGCGCTCAGTAACATTGTTTACATTTTGATTTTTCACTAAACTTAATTCATCTCGCATACTACTAATATTTTGTTCAAGAGAATATAATTTTTTGTCATTACTATATTCAGACTGTACATTATTTTTTGCTATTACTTCAATAGATTCATTTACTGCTTGTATTTCTGTCTTATAATTACTTTCAATTTCATATATTTTAGAGTCTATCTTATTTTGGTGTTCATCAATATTTTGACTAAATTTTTCAACTGTCATTACTACGCTACTCAACTTACATTCAGTTTCAGTATTACATTTATTAATTTTAAATTCTATGTCATTGTTATGCTCATTCATTGTATTTATTAATATTTCATTGTTTTCATTTATCTGCTTCTCAACTCTATCTATCTGACTGTCTATTTCATTAAATTTAACATCTACCTTTTGCATTGAATCATCTAACTTGGTTTCTACTTGGTTGACTCTATTGGTAAATTCTACTTTGGTATTTTCACAATGTTTGTTGATTTCTTGGATCTCATATTTCAACTCATTATTCTGATTTTTTAACTCGTCAAATTTCTCATTCTGTATATCTAATTTCTTATTTATACTACTTTTGAACTCTTGCATCTCGTTTTTGTGTTCGTCTAACTTTACACTCTGGTTTTCTATCATTGTTTGTATTGCTTTAAACATTTCATATGTATCGTCATTTTTTTTTTTTTTGGATAGGTGTCGATTGATATTCGACATCTTTCATTATTTTTGATTCGGTCAACTGACTCTCTACATTATCATTCGTTTGAACTCCCGAATCGCTACTAAACTAACTGTCAGATAAGCTGACTTCATTGTTATCTGCCATTCTTACTTTTTATAATACTTGTGCGTATATATACTATAATCAATATGTAATCTACTATATAGCCAATTTTGTGCGAATGACGCACTTTTTATTTTATTCCGCTAACCTAACAACACACGTTTGCATCTTTGTAGATGTTGAATTTAATTAATTTATTAAATTCGTTCCTGTCACGGGCGCCAATGTTACTTTCATTTACATTTTAAATATATAAAATACAAAAATACAGTTTCCACCTACCTGCAAGGTTTCTTATATTCGGGTCCAGAATTCGATCATATGTACGTCAGATGCAAACCTGTGTTAGGGGTTATCGAAATAACTAACTCGACACATTTTGAAGAGAACTTACGATTTTTAATTAATCAGAATCATATTTAAATTTTGTTCAAAAACTTTTGCTCATTGTTTTACAGATTAGGTTACAATTTTCTTTGTTCGGTTAGCCTCTGCTACATACTACTTATTCTAAGAGCTTACCTTAGTGATCACAATTTAATACGAATATATAAATAGACAGAGCCCAGCCTGCAACTTCGCACACTCTCACATACCTAGAATTTAATATTTTAAAAGCCCCAGACCATTTTAATAACCCACAGACCTTACACTTTTGTTATAATGAAACCCGCCGGCAACGTGGTTTTCGCGCGCACCCATTGTTCTTTTAGATTTCTTGTTTTTAGTGTCCGAAAAATATCTGAATATGTTCTACACCTTTAATTGACCGCAGTCACCTAATTTGTTACTGTTATTTCACTGTTGCTTCAAAAAAAAAACTGATAAGAGTTAGCAGAGCGCACTCGGCGCTGTGTCGGCCGACACGATCCAATGTAACGACACGATCAACGACTAACTGGGGAGGAAAACGTTGCAGGTGTAGCTAACGTGATCTCATACTTTTTGATGGAAATCACAGCCTTGGGCCCCGTCGCCGAAGCTTCGGCCCATGCTATGCATGTTGTTTTTAGTCCATGTCGCACATGATCTTCTATAGGCAGTGGCTGACGTCATTTAAGTGGGCCGGACTTAAAACAGTGCTTCCGCAAAGTTTTGGAGAAGACGATGAATATTATTCTCTCTAGCCATCTTGGTTTTTCAACATCGCTTGGGTATGCGCTCATGCGCGAGTAGTGACGTGTGTGCACTGCCACACCAGTACAGATTTCTGCGAATTTTGTGGAGGTGCAAATTCTCTGCCGCATTCCTCAACAACAACCTGCGTCTTACAGCTTTGTTCCACTGTTCTGTTATACTGACAAATACGTTGCACAATAATGCAGCTTTACAATATTTTATCCAAACCCGCCCGAAAATGAACTGAATAAAATTATATAATTGCCCCAAACGATTAAAATAAAACACCCAAAAATTGACCCGCTACACCTTACGGCATAATAATGAAATAATAACGAACGTTTTAAGTCGAAGTAAGTGCCATGTGCACAATTTTATTAATACACCGCAATCAATAAATCAATTTTTTTTAATTTTTTTTAAATTTGAAATACCGTTACAAGTTACATAGAGTTCTTATTACAGATACACCTGAAACCCAAATTAAATGTTATATTGTCACATAATTTGTCGCCCTTGAACGTGAGGCCAGACACGCCTATTTTTATGTATATCATATCGTTGCATAAGAAATATCGCTTCCACTGTGGGGCATCACAAAGTTATATTATATTTACTTATGTAGTTGTATCGTTGCATAAATTTGTCGCCCTGGACGTGAGGCACAACATGCCTAAATTTGTGTACAAAAATTTGTTGCATAAATTTTAGCCCATGAACGTATGGCCCGATCCCCACCATTTAACTGTTAAAATTTTTATGTAGCTAAATGGTTGCTCTAAAATATAAAGAGTGTGTTAAATGAAAAATGTATAATATGTAATAATTATGTATATTAAACAGTAACCGAATGTAATGTTAATTGTTGTGTAATCACACAGCTGGCGCCCACGAATAATATTGTTTTTCTATGTAACAGGTGTAACTGTAATGAGTATTAATAATAACTATTAATAAAAATAAAGAAATAAATAAATAAGTAGGGAACGGTTATCAATAATAATTGTTAAAGAATTACTACTAAATAAATATTTTAATAATACTTCAACATGACGACTCCAGGAAATTTAGACGTAGAAGCATTCCAGATGATGATGCGTGCCTGGGTCGATGAATTAAGCACAAAACAGACAGAAAATTTAAATAAACAGACAGAAAATTTAAATGCTAGAATAGACGAATTAAAAGAATCTAATAAGAAACAATTAGAAAAACAAACTGAAAATTTTAGACAAGACACCATAAAAATTTCAGAAAGTCTAGAAGAGTTAAAAATTGATAATCTTGAAATAAAACAAAGTATAATCGACAGTAATACACTGTTAACAAAGAAAATTGTTAATACAAATTTACGTATTGACACGATCGCAGAAAATGTCTGTGAAATAATAAACAAACGGAGATAATATGCGAAGAATTCATACTAATTGAAAATACGTGTGTAATTACTAATGATAAATATAAAAAAGTAATTAACATTAAGGAAGAGAAGCAAATTAAGGTTAATAAAACGTACCTTATTAATAGCGATATTCCAAGTGTGAAACGCACACACAATAGTAAGTCACACAAGATGACACATATGAAACACTTAAGACACCACACTTACGGAGATAAATATCACTGTAGGCCTAACAGGAAACGTAATAAATTATATAGACAAAACACTACACAAAATTGTGGTAAATATAACTGTAGGTATAAAAACTACAAAGATTATTATAGGCGATGCATGAGAGCAAAACGCATACGAACTAGTAAAAAATGCGTTCGTCAAAAGCAGCTACGCGGAGAGAATGAGAGAATTATGGAATGCGACCATTACGAGAGAAAGAGAGGGAGGATAAAGTTTTCACCCTATAAACAAATGGATCGCACGATAAAGGCAGCAACAATTCAACGCAGCGATGAACAGGTGGCTTATACGATCAAAACAAACGTTCACACGGTAAGCACGCACACTAACGTCGCAGTAATACAATGGAAAGTTGTCGCGAGGGTGAGCACAATAAATTTCCTGTGTACAACAACCAATTGTTATAAAAGAGGGGTGGAAAAGCCATCAACGAAAATTATAGTGAAGCAACAGGATATACCCCAATGGAATTAGAAGAAGATAAGAAGCCAAACAGATTTTGGACTAAGTATATAAACAAACCTAATAACCAGAATGTACCTGTACCAATAAGTGTGAAAATTGAATACACAAAGCAACGGATAAGAGAAAGAGGTAACAAGAGAGTAGAAAGATTTAACCAAACTCACAAGCTACAACAATTCAACGTGGGAGAAAGTGTAATACTCAAAGCTAATCCAGTGGGAAAACGGAGTGATAATACGGCGAAGAAATTCTTCAGGCTTTATAATGGACCATATACGTTAAGACAGCGGGTAGGACAACACACTTTCATCGTATATGATGAGATACAGAAGAAAGAAATTGGTAAATTCCACGCAACGTTATTTAGGAAGTTCTACACATGAAAACAACGAGGTCAATGAAACCAGTCAGATCAGCTGTTTGTTGAAGCCACCCTACTACAAGGTCACGAGCAGTGAGCGTATAAAGAGGGGAGGTAAGACATTTGTATACACTCCAATTAAGGGTGAAATGACGAATATTATTCTTTATTATTTGTTACATTTTTTTTACAAGTGTAATAATAATAATAAAAAAAATTTTAATAAATAAATTTATTAAATTTTTTTTTTGTTACCAAGCAGAGGGATAATGCGACAGTACAAATAAGTGATGTACTGAGCATTGAATATAAAAATTTAAATATACCTAATAAACTGTAAATAATTAATAATCTATTAGAAATAAGCATGTCAGGGATTGCAAGCTTGGCTCAGACAAAAATATGAACAGGTGTTTCGACCTGAATCGACGTGCACACACACACAAATGTAACTGAAAGTGTGTACACCAGTATTTTGCTAGTGTGTGTGAACGCAGGTCTATGCAGGCGAGTTTACCACCCCAAGATGAATAATTGCATAATTACTGTTTTTCCGTAATTATTCATAAACTATAATTAAGAAGTAAAATCCAAAAACACAATAAAATGTAAGAAAATTTACTAAATACTGTGTACGAAAACCATGTGAAAGTGCCACACCGTACGAGTGTAATAGTGAAAATAACTGTGTACAAATTGAAAGGGTTAAGTTGCAATGTCCAAAATTACAGTGAACATGTATTGTAAAAATAGTTATAAGATAAGTATAAGAGTATACTTACAGGACTCTGCAATTCACAGAAATATAAGAAATAGCGAAATTGACAAGGAGTGGGGGAACTGAACCCAGAAACAATTTCAGACATGTCGATTTCGTACCACTGCAGGTGTTGACCAAGACATGGGCAATAGAACACACAAGCTACAGTGGTTTTCTTTCTTTAATCATCCACGGTGCAGCGGGAGCTTCTGCCCGTCCGCACAGAACATTTAAATTTTTGTAAATAGTTTCATCCTTCCAGTTACATACAGTTATGTAACTGGATTGTAAAACAAACAATTTTTAAGTAGTAACAAAATTACATAAGAAGATCCACATAAGAAGATCAACTGACGTCCGAAACAGCACGAGGAGAAGTTCCAGAGAGCGATACGACGCTGGACAGAGAGAGAGTCGATGCTGGACAAGAGGAGAAGAGAAAGGAGACACTGGACAGAGAGAGGAAGTCGACGCTGGACAAGAGGAGAAGAGAGAGGCGACGCTGAACAAGAGGAGAAGAGAAAGGCGACGCTGGACAAGAGGAGAAGAGAGAGGCGACGCTGGACAAGAGGAGAAGAGCGAGTGATGCTGAAGTTCGAGACGAGGACGATTACAGAGGGATCCAATGATTGAGTATGATTGAGGACGATAAGGTGATAAACAACTTATTTATCTCTTAATCGAACAATTAACGTAAAGGCAATTAAAGACATTCTTGTTCTATTTAAAAGTAAGAGTAATATTTGTAAAGTGAGAGTTTATTGTAAAATTTGAATTAAAATCATAGATGTTATTGAAATAAGATTAACGTAAACAAGAGCTCAAATTAGTATTGAAATGAAAAGAATACAAAGCATTTAAGTAAAAATTAGCGTTTGATATAAATCAGTACTGAGAAACAAAAGATAAATTCAGTAACTATTGATATTTCTGAGTTACATTGCAATATATAAGAAAATATATAAAATATTGATATTTTGAAACACACTAATTGACTGAGTAGTCTGGAAATGAGATTTTTCATTAATACAATAATTAGTAGAATAGAATATTTAGTCAGTAAGAATGTATATAGCATAAGCCTTACGGCATAATAATGAAATAATAACGAATGTTTTAAGTCGAAGTAAGTGCCATGTGCACAATTTTATTAATATCAAATAAATTTGAAATACCGTTACAAGTTACATAGAGTTCTTATTACAGATACACCTGAAACCCAAATTAAATGTTATATTGTCACATAATTTGTCGCTCTTGAACGTGAGGCCAGACACGCCTATTTTTATGTATATCGTATCGTTGCATAAGAAATATTGCTTCCACTGTGGGGCATCACAAACTTATATTATATTTACTTATGCAGTTGTATCGTTGCAATATATTCTGTAATTTATTTTTTCCTGTAATAATTTATAATTCTTTTATAGTAAGCTACATTTGGTACATCTGAGTTCATACATTTTTATAGAAATATAGTTCTTTCTACTACTACTACTACTACTACTACTACTACTACTACTACTACTACTACTACTACTACTACTACTACTCTCCAGCACTACAGCCCATGGTGAGCCTTGGCTTCTGCTACGACCCGTCTCCACTCATCTCTGTCCATTGCCTTCAGTCTCCAGTTCCTAATACCCATCTTTCTCAGATCTTCTTCCACATCCTGCTGCCATCTTCTTCGAGGCCTGCCTCTTCTTCTTTTGCCCAATATCATTCCACTTAATATAGTTTTGGGCATCCTCGTAACATTCATACGGGATA
This sequence comes from Magicicada septendecula, assembly GCA_034769895.1. Lineage (NCBI taxonomy): Eukaryota > Metazoa > Arthropoda > Insecta > Hemiptera > Cicadidae > Magicicada > Magicicada septendecula. Next base: position 219,434,262 of record CM068376.1, on the reverse strand, counting down.
CGTGTCCCAGCCATCTAATTCTAGCTGATTTTATGTGCCTCACCAGGTCTTGTCCACCAATCAACTCATTTATTTCACTGTTATTTCGGATCCTATACATATTCCCTTCCTTCACTGGTCCAAATATCTGCCTCAATATTCTTCTTTCAAAAATTCTTAGAGCGCTTATATCCTTATTTACGAGAGTCCATGTCTCGGATGCATAAGTAACAACAGGCCTGATCAGTGTTTTATATAACATCAGTTTGGTTCTTGGAGTTAGAAGCTTTGATTTCAGTAATGATTGGTTTGCATAGTAGGCTCTATTGCCGGTTATGATTCTATTTACTATTTCGCTGCTCACTCGGTTTTCATTATTCAGAATAACACCTAGGTACTAAAATTCTGCAACTCCTTGGAAACAGTAATGGCCTGTGTGAAGGTCTAGCAGCTCTCTATTTTCCTTCACAGACACTTTCATGTATTTTATTTTAGCCTCATTGACTTCCAAACCAATTTTTCTTACTTCCCTCTCCATTACAATAAAGGTATCTTTTAATACATTTTTGTTCCTGGCTACCAGCACAATATCATCCACATATAGGTCTTTCAGTTTATAGAAATAACAGTGGACAAATACTATAGATATAATAGCTTTCAAGTTTTATAACGCATTGCAAATAAAAAAAGCTAATATACATAATATTACACACATATAACTATTGTGTTTCTCTCCATGCTTTCAGTATTTTAGGATCTGTCAGTTTTCATCTAAAAACAGCTGATGGTGATAATAATAATATTGACAATTAATGTAATATTATAACTACACACACACACACACACACACACACACACACACACACACACACACACACACACACACACACACACACACACACACACACAATTACTTTCAGATAGTTCCACACATTAGAATAATTGTTATGTTTACAAAGTGCACAGCCAATTTGTCTTCTTTATTCTATTTCCTGTTTCATCATCTTGACTGTCTAGTGTTCCGTTTAGTAATGTGTTTAGGCCTCTGTATGTGTATGTACTAAAATGAAAAATGGCCAGAATCAGCAAATACAAAATGCATCACAGCTTTTCAATCCACATGATGGGCCATTGCCCTGAGTAACCTTGACTGGCTTCTAATCCCAAAGGGATTATAGGTCAGGAACAAACTGGTAAGAAGGACTGCATACAGAATTTTTAAATTCCTATGACTGAAGACTGACTTTACATGGAAACTTTTCAGACAGTACAGTCAACCTGAATGGCAGCCAGTGAACCACTCATATAATCACTGGTTGCATACTTTGTTAATTAGGCTACTACTGATCACACCCTATATACCTACAAGGTGTGCTGAATTTAGGAATTGCAGTCATGAAAAAAGTTCAAAACATTGTCCCTCATTACTAGGGGCTAAGCAGTGGTAGTGATATAAGTTATTGCAAATGACTGTAGAGCAAAGAATGTTAACAATCACCAGTGTAGTGAGAGAATAAACTGCCAAGAATTTTTTCTTATTACATAGAATGTCCAGCATTCTCAATTATGACTGGTCTCAGGAGTTGGAGGTTATATACATCACAGATGTAGGAGTGTGTACATACATCACAGATAAACTAACAGAGGCTTAGAGAAGAATTAGTGCTCGTTGAAATAAGAAAAAAGGGCATACGAGGTATGACAATTAAGTTTCTGAACTCACCACCATTTAGCGCTGAGAGTAGCACTACACAAGTAGCTCTGTAAGATTTCATTACCTTGGTATTTCAGTGTCTCACAGAAGTGTTCATGTGACAAATGGTGGATTTGTGCTGAGTGGTGTGCAGTGTTGTTTGTGCTCATGTGTGTGCGTTGTTGTGAAAATTTTTGAGCTGGAATTAGATCAATGAACAAACATCAAATTTCTGGTGAAACTGGGAAAGAGTGGGAGTGAAATACAGGAAATGTTAGTGCATATGTACAGTGAGAATGCCATGAAGAAAACTGCATTGTACAAATGGATTAAACGGTTTTTTGAGGCGAGGAACAAGTGCTTTATGAAGAAAGGGTAGGGCGGCCAGTAACTAGCTGAACAGACGAAAACATTGCCAAAATTCATCAAATTGTGCTTGTAAATCAGTGACTGACCATGAGATTCATAGCAAATCAAGTGAACATTGATAGGGAAACTGTGTGGAAAGTTTTAACTGAAGACCTTGGCAAGCTAAAGGTATGTGCCAAAACAGTCCTAAAGGAGCTCACCAATGAACAAAAGCAAAGGAGAGTTGAACTGTCCATAGACTTGTTGAAGAGGCAAGACGATGTTTTGGACCGAATAATCACGGGTGATGAAACCTGAATCTTTGTGTACGACGCTGAAACAAAGCAACAAAATGTCCAATGAAAGTCACATGATTCTCCACAACCAAAAAAGTTCTGTCAATCAAAATCAAAAATCGAAACGTTGTTGATAACCTTTTTTGATATCCAAGGGATTGTTCACTATGAATTTATACCACCAGGACAAACAGTTAACCAATTGTACTATTTGGGAGTACTGCAAAGGTTGCATGAAAAATTGAGATGCAAACACTGGAACTTTTCACCAACAACTCATGGCTCTTGCATCATGACAATACACCTGCGCACATGGCACTGTCTGTACGAGAGTTTTTGGCCAGGAAACAAATAACTTTGGTAGACCACCCGCCATACTCACCTGATCTTGCCCACAGTGACTTCTTTCTTTACCCCAAAATTTTGAAAAGAAGACATTTTGATGACATTGAGTAAATTCAAGCTAATATGATGGCAGTTCTGAATGCCATTCCAGAAAAAAAGTTCTGAAATTGCTTTGAAGGGTGGAATAGACATTGGCATCAGTGTATAGCTTCTCAAGGAGAGTACTTTGAAGGTGGCCACAGCGGTATTCAGCAATAAGGTACGTACCATATTTTCTAGAATGAGTCTGTGAACTTAATTGTCAGACCTTGTACTCTATTGGAAGGATTCTCTAGAGTAGAAGGATTGGTTTCCTAAAATTGATACAAACTAAGATCTATTAAAAACTATTGTGAAACTGGAATGTACATAAGAAATTATTGCAAGTAAAAATATAAATATATATTCAAGTGACACTCTACTCAGACTGCCTCCATCTTAGTATTTTTACAGTTGACATTTCATTCCCCAGAATCATCCTCAGAAGCTAAAAAATGTAAAATAATTTATAATAAAAATTAAAAAAATTTTAAAATATAAAAATTACGATTACAATTTTTATCATAATAATGTAAGTCTTACATAAATTACAGATAAAATATAAGAATAAACCATTATTAATATAATTTCAAACTTTCTTACCTGTGATTGGCAGCTGAAAACCCTGTAGAAAGACCTAACAATGACGGGACATCTGTTTTCTATTATATTTATACCCCAACCCACCCACACCCTCTCTCCCACTGCTTACTCCTACATAAAACAAAAAACTAAAATTACGTCTACAGAAAACAAAAATAAATTTAGCAAGTTTTTCGTCTATTATATACAGTAAAGATAAGGTATTAGAAGATATATTTGGTGGTTTACCGAGAATGATAATCATGAAGAAAGTAATTTGTGCATGCAAAACTAACAAAAAAGGAAATACAGTGGAACTTGGTTATAACGTCATTGAAGGGACCAAAAAAATAATGATGTTATGTCCGAGTGACCTTATAAAAGAGTCGTTATAAGAGACCCTTTTTAATCACTAGTAAGGAAGGAGAAATAAAAAAAAGATCTTTGCATTATTAACATTATTCGTGATATTTATTCTAAAGTTTACAAACTGCATGTCATTTATACAAACAGCATGAAGAATATTTTAAAAGATCAAAAAGAAAGTACATGTAACTTACATTTAGGCTTACTGTCGAAAGTAATCCGTAATTTTCTTTTGAACGCTCCTTTCTGAAAAATAAATTCTTTCTGTTGTGCTGTAGAGATGCTGCGCTGCATTGAACGTGTCGTCAGATGTCTCTCTAAATCAGTAAAATCGTGAAAGAGATTCGGTGGCTCTCATTGCTTCCTGTACTGTCGGACAAACAATGTCGGCATCCTCCTCTTGCTCAGCATCTTCTTCAACACTATCTTCTGCTTCTATGTTTTTTACTTCCGCGATAATTTTTGCGTCACTCAACACTTGGAATGTTTCTACTTGGTCATCCACTGATGCATAGGAATCAAGTTCATTTCCAAATTCATTTACATCGAATTTCTTAATCTACTCCGAGAGCAGCAAGTCGTCGTCTTCGTCATCATCGGGTAAATTTTCATGTACGAGTTGTGCTTTACTAAAGCATTTTGCTATCATCTTCTGTGTTACACTCTTCCAAGAGTTGTCTAGGAATTGTATTGCATCTAAGAGTGAAATTGTGGCAGGTTGCGACGTGTCCATACAGAAAATAATTTTTTTTTAAAGTTGCTTGCGGTAGTGACACTTTAGGCTTCTAATGGCGCCTTGGTCCATAGGTTGCAGGACACTCGTACAGTTGGCCGGTAAGAAGACCAGATAAATGTTTGTCAAATTTAACTTTGAATGGGCTGCACACTTGTCAACTAGAAGTAGAATTTTTCTGTTTTTCGATGACAGTTCTTTATCCCACTTTCTTAGTTCATCTTCAAAAATACTAGAAGTCATCCACGCTTTTTTGTTGGCAGTGTAACTTACAGGAAGTTTTTTGATGTTTTTAAAACATTTAGGATGCAAACTTTTCCCGATAAATAAAAGTTTCCTTTTTTCGGTTTCTCGTCATGTTCGCACAAACAAAAACTGTAACTCTTTGTTTAGAGAGCTTCCCACCAACACACTTTTCATTTTTAAATTTGAAAGTCTTATCTGGAGTTAATTTATAAAAAATTCCGGCTTTATCTCCATTAAAGATGTCTTCATCTTTATATGATCGTCTAATTTCTGGCCAAGTGTTACGCACCCAATCGCCTGTAACGTTCAAATCTACGCATTTCGCCTCACCACAAATTTTTTCAAAGGAAATCAAGTGTCGGGCCTTAAATCGATGTAGCCATCCGTTGGAGCATGTAAAATCAAAACCAAACAATTTTCTGAATTCTATAGCTTTCTCTTTCAGAATTGGTCCACTCACAGGAATATCTGAACATTGACACTGTTTGAACCATTTCAATAATGCTGCATCCACATCACCATGTTCGCATTTCCTAATTTTTAAAATTTTTTCTCCATCTTCCTCAAATTTTTTTAAAATTTGTCCTTGTTTTTTAAAATTGAACCTACTGTAGAATTCACTAAACCAAACTCACGGCATACATCAGCTATTTTACGTCCGCTTTCATATGATCTAATTACACGTACTTTCTCTTGAATAGACAGAACCTTTCTTTTTGTACTAGAACTTGCCATGATTACTGTATAAAAATGTAGACCTACATATAAAATTCTATAAACAGTGGCTACCGAAACTTAAGTTATAAAACACACAAAAGAAACTGTCACAGTACGAGCAGATACAGAAACAATAACAACCAAAAACAGAGACGAGACTACGTGTAAACAATACTGTACAGTAAATACTGTAACAGCGTGGCGTGAACAATAGCCTCGAGACGCGCAGTGCTACTCGGTGACCTGGTGAGAGTGGTGGGGAGACATGTCAGTCGCCAGACACCCCGGCTGGCGCCGGCGGTCCTGTTACAGTGCTTATCGCTTGCATACAATGTATGTCTGTAGCCATGGGCGTAGCGCGCGCACATATATACGTTTATATGAAATTTAGAGTAAAATATCTGAGAAATTTTTGACGCTATAACAGAGTAGTAGTATATTTAGTGACGTTAAAACCGGGAATTTTTATAATGTTAAAGATATCAGTTTGACCGGACTTATGACAAAATAACGCTATACCCGAGTTGACGTAACAGCCGAGGCCTTAATAACCAAGTTCCACTGCATCAGAAAACTGTAGGACAATTTATCATGTGAATAGAAATGAAGACCTTATAAATTTTCTTATGTCACAAGAATTATGTAGGTCCACCTGCAAAACATTCTTAAAAAAATATATAGTAAACACATATGGAAAAGCGTAAATGAGTCTGAAAAGAGTAAAATGTATGTTAATATTACTAGAAAAAATAAAAGGCATGTTGGTAATTAATGTATTTAACATGAGTATTGATTCTAGACTTTCAAGAGTGAATATATCAATAAATATCAAAGAGGGTAGGAACAAAACAATTAAAGAAGATATGGAAACCGACAAAACCTTAATAAATATTAACATATTAAAATCATAAAAGGCAAGTTTGAAAGACAGGTATCAACCTACTCAATGGAATGAAACAAGAATATCAAAAAAGGTGAATAAGAAACTGAAGCAATAAGAATGGTATGAAAGAAAGAGCTGAATAACAAATATATGTATGGATACATATATGTCAACAAATACAAAAGTTAGAGTACAAAAGAAGAGAAACTTAAAATGATGGTGATCCTGTATGCATTACACATAAGTTCATAAAACAGTAAGAAAACATCTGAAATAAGAAATCTGTGAAGCTATAACATAACATTGGTAAAGTACAGAATGATGGACTGAAGAATAAGAGTATGACGAGTACTGATACACATAAATTATGGTGGTATTCAAATTAAAAATATAAATTTTGTAAGAGATAAAGAAATATAGTAAAATTGTAGAAATCTACTATAAATACTTATGTAACAAAAAAGATAGATCCATAGATAATTCAAACACATAAATGCCATGTTAAAATGAAGCAACAGAGTAAATGCATTCCAGATATTTTACAGGCAGGAGTTACAGGAGTATTGAGAAACGTACAAAATGAAAGTCCCCAGGCAATGACAGGGCAACAGTATAAATAATGTCTGCTTTTTACAGAAGAATTGTGCTTTATGTGAACAAGGGATTGGTAAGCAAAATTCCATATCATTTCTGAAATATTAGAAAGCTTACACTCAAACTGAACTTCACACATTAACAAACTAAATATAACTTAGAAAAGAATATGGCAGGAATACTACACAACATACTTTTTCAGCTTTGAAATACTAATTTTTTAGATAAACTTTAATTACAATTTTTGTCTAAAATTTGTTTTTTAATGTCAAAAAGTGCACATGTAATATCTGATACCCAGGCATGTCATGACAATAAAACCCAAGATATTATTAGGAAGACAGCATGTTACCAAACAGGGGTGGCTCAAGCCTGCAGTGCCACACTTGGAGGGAGCCAAATTCAAGTCTACAAAAATACAAAATCTGGATTTCTGACTCTTTTTATCCTTTTATAATTTTTATTTATATATCTATACATATTTTATATTAATTAAACTGCATTAATTACAATCAAATTATATACTGGAGCATAATGTATTTCTCATTAACCACTTGGATATTTCAAAACGTAATCATTATTGTTATTATTATTATTGTCGTTGTTACTATATTTAATAATATTAATGTTTTACGAATTATTTGTCATAGTTCCATCTGTGTAACTTTGTTTAAAATATTATACATACTAGGGTTAAACTTTTTAGTAATCAGTGGATAATAGTTGTAGGTTTATCATAGTATAATGATTATTATCACAAAGGCAATAAGCAAAAGATCTGTTATTCTAAATACATAGTTTATATTCTGATTTATAGTGTAATACTACTTATTTAAATAAATATTGTATTATAGTTAATATGTTAAATGCCACAAATTATTAAATAAAAATAACATCTACATATCAAATATAAAAATAAATATATGTATAAAAACACATTTTTTCAAATAAAATCAAGCAAACAAACTTTAAGGTTAGAAATTGAGACTGCCAGTGTGAAAATATGAAACGATAATATTTTTATTGGAGAAGGAATGAAGATGGGATGCCAAAGACAGTACCTTCCCTGGGTGAAAATTTTATATTGAGCTGCCCTGTCACCAAAAACAGAGTTGCTAATATTGTTTGAGTATGTTTTGAATGAGCAGATATTTCGGTTATAATGGAAGTAATTCTTTATATATTTAAATCTTATACTTGCAGATGATGGAATTTGTTTGGGGAAACTAGAAAAATTTTGCTTCTGACGGAAATCATTGGAGACTAAGGATCTGAATTATAATAAGCAGACAAATGTTAATTTTGATAACATGTATATTATTATGGTTGTATAGGCCTAAGTATTCATAAGTATTCACACATATACATCATATACACATACGTGGACACACACTATGTATATATACAAACTATATTACAACAACACGAATTGATTATTTACTGTAATTTAATTTGTGTAGTGCTAACATGTATCTAACATTACTGTTAGACGGTATCAATTACTGGGGTTTGGGTGTAATCATAATAAGAGTAGTCATTTTTAAATTGTAACATGTTTTCATTAATTTGTTCAAAAGAAATTATAAGTGTTTTTAAAATAGCATTTAGTTCACCATAAAATATTCATTATCATTTGTTTAAACATTTCTTTGTTGCAGTACATTCATCATAAAATAAATCTTATATACTATATTCACAAAAATCTATGTTAAACATTTATATGTTACTCTAAAATTTCTCGACTGCTCAGTCTGGCTGTGTGCTTTATTTGCAGTCTTGTTTTCTTTGCTTTATATATTTTTTCTTTATTACATTACTCTATGCATTGCATACATCTTAATGCTTTATAAAATTTTAACTTGACTAATAGAATTGTTAGTCTTCTTCTATACTTCCATCTACGTTACTTTATACACTGCGTGTAATATTATTCACTGATTACTTTACACACTTTAAATGAAAATTTAAATTTATTACATTAATCGTCAATCATCCAAGCAATGATTTAAATTAACTTTAAATTAATTGTTCATCATCAAAGAAAAGTCTTACTAAATTTAAATTCTATTATCTCTATCTACATTTGACACAAATTTTCTTTATTTAAAAATTTTAAAATGTCTTTTCAATGTCTTTATTCTTTCATTTATTAATTATAAATTGGTTATTTGTCACCTCAATTCTGCAGATTGTACCCCTGTCCTCCGGTGATCGGTAGGTCCTCTTCTAATGGATTTCCCTGCACGTTCTCTGGTTCCACTTGTCGTCCTTCAGTTATTCGTTCTTTCTGGTCCTCTCTGGTTGCTGTAGAATGATATGTCGCTCTGCATCAGCTGCTGTTGTCCTAGCAGACGCCTTGATTGCTCTGCATATCGTTCCTCTGCTTGATGTGACCTCGCCAGTTGTCTAGAGTGCTGAACATTTGTGGTTGTAGACTGGTGGTGTATGTTCGATAATTGTATTTAAAATAATCAAACTAAGAGTTACTGTTTGATACTCAGACGAACGTATTGTCCATCCAACTTTAGAGTTTATTTTAAAAAAATCACGTCGCTAATGGACATAGCATCCTGCTGCTTCTGAAGACTGATTGAGAGTAAAATTTGGCTCTCCTGGGCCCGTATTTATATTCAACAAAAAACCACACCTGTCGGCTCAGGATTCTGCATGTCAGAAACTGTCCGTGGCGTCAGTTCCCCCACTATCGCCCAATTTCACATATTCGCACATTTCTGCCAATTGCAATGTCTGATGCGGATTTCAAAGTGATCTAACATTGTCTTATTTAATTACACATATTATGTGTAATTACCATAGTGATCGCATAATTAGTGTAATTACTATGCTTTTAAAATCGCACAGAATTCGCACTAAACGTCATAATCACACCGTTTTCGCACTGCACATTTGCATGATTTTTACGCATATTTAGAAGTCTTTGCAATCTTTCTAACATTTACGGTTTGCTTATAATTAAATAAAACTATAATTTAGTATCTATTTGGGGTGAGGTTTCAAACTTTCAGGCTTGAACAGGCTCCACGCACACACACTATTTACTACTGTACACTCTCTCAGCAATAATCGCGTGATCATGCATGGTCATTCCTGCGTCTAATTCAGCTTTCAACTTCACAACTGCTTGTCTATCACATATTACTAAAATTAATCTAAATATTTATTCTATTTAATAAATGCACATTACAGCATATGCTTGTATTGTCACATAATATATATATATATTATATTTAATATTTATAAATATTATAAATATATTATATACATCAAGAAACGGACTGTAGCAGAAAGTGATTGAATATATATATATATAATATTTATTATTATTATTACATAAAACTTTTCTTACAATAATATATTTTGTACTTTTTGAATATTTTACAGTGTTTCTAGAGTTTAAAATTTTGATTAATAATTTCTGTGTAGAATCACCTGTATACATGTGTGAGTGTGTGTATGTGTGTGTGACAAAGGTGTACAATATGATGCTAGTATTTAATATATTATCTATGCTTAGTTAACCATAACATGTATTTTTATGATTTATAAGATGGTGCAAGAAGAATCCTTTTGGAATATCCTTCATTGAGAGGAGTTGGTCAGAAGATGACTAACTGGGAAGCTCGCCTAGTGCTTTCAGTCAATGAAAACTATCTGCAAGAAAATGAATGTGATCAGGTGAACATAACAGACAGTTTAATATTATAAGTAAGCTTACTTCACTGTCCCTTGCTTACCAACATTCTATTATTGTAATTATAACTTTTGTACACTTAATATCATGATTATTTCTTTTACTATTTTTAAAGAGTATTTATACAAATAAAATATAAGTTAGCACATGTAGAGGCTGTGCTGTCAAGCTGTGGCTTGTTAAACTGACCAATTTTATACAAGACTAAATATTATTAGCAGTACATCTATTAATGTTAAAAGTAAGATGTTCAATAGAAGTAAATATAGGCACATTTAGACATAGGCTACACAGCTGTGTACACGAGGCCTGGAAAAAGGTTATTAGAGGGAATGAGGCATGCAGGTAGGACTTGGTGAGTTACAGAAAAATGTTGACTCACATCATAGAGTTAACCCAGTGGTTGATGCTGGCTGGTTATAAATTCAGATCAAGACTCATTCACAAACAGCCGAATTACTTCAGTGAACATTGCCTATATGTCTGGTTTTGGATCCATTCTCTGAATGGCGATGCATGTATGGAGGGATTTCCTCATTTTGTTCACTGTGGTATATAACACACGTGCATAGTGTCAGTATATTTACTAAATTGTAAATGTGGCAGAAGTTAACACAGTGGTGGCTGAAACATAAGACTCTTTGGGAGCAGTTGATGCAATTCATTTACATGAATATTATAAAAAGTAACAGTTGGTTATACTTTCTTTATAGCAGTACAGTATTATTTTACCTTTTAATTAACAATTTAATACTAATTTTGTGAGTTTGGCTTGAATGCAGTGAACAATGAACTAGGCAGTTTTCATGCTTGCTTTACCTCTGAGCATGAATATATGATACTGCTCTTTTAGTTTCAAGGTTCAATTAACCTGTGTAGTGATCTTGGTGGTAAGAGTAGTTCTGTTGGACACCAGTAAATAATGGGTGGGAGAAAAAATTATTGTTGTAGTCAGGAATTAGACCTCTAACTGAAGGTGACCACTTTGTTGAAGAACTGAGTTTTCTGTTGTGCATATATCCCTGTATGTTAGTATATGTGTTTGTGCATTCTACATAGAAGTTTGATTTTTTAAATTTGTCTGTACTGTAATGACAGAATCAGTTTTTTATTCACCAGTTTAATTCTTACTGATATTACTCAGTCTTAATTTTATAATTCATGTACAAGTCATGTACAAGTTTTTAAGTATCATACAGTAGCAGCCATTTGAAACAAGACCATGCAAAGAGAAAATAAAATAAAATTTTTAGGTCTAAAGTTTTGACTATGTTTTGTGTATAATTATTTTTTACATGTTCGTCTTATAATACTTGCATGTTTATATACTTACATTACATGTCTTACATACTTACATGTTTGTCTTATAATGTTTGCTTTTTACAATACTGTTCATGGTTGGACCATGTGCTTATCTACAGTTTGTTGTGGTGTCAAGTAATTTGTATTATTTTTCAAAATTTTAATTTACCCTGTTAGTACCCCTACTAATTATTTCATGACCAACTGCTACTAAGTTAACAGTTAACAGCTTGGAGGAAAATGTTTCCAGGCATGAGCAGTTCCCAAAATTTTGGTAGGAGTCATGTGTACAGCCGTAATATGCCAATTATGTTTTCTCAGTTTATCAAGGGTTCATAGTTGGTTATAGTTTCACCCTTTAAGCCTGGAGATCCTGTGATCAATGTACCTGCCACACAGAAAGTGTTTCCAGCCAAAGTGATATAATATACATCTGTTCAGTCTGCTGAGAAACCTTAGTCAGTAGGGTACAATACAAAAAGCTGCTACGTCAGAACAGTAGCTACATTTAGGAATTTGCTAATGACTGGAGGGTGATTATATATATGATATATATATACTATAAAAACAACAAACATAAAACACATACATGAACACAAATATAAAAAATGTTTCAGCTACTTGGGTGTGTCACATAAAATATTTAATTTAAATAATTATTGTAAATATTGCAAATCTTATATGAAATACCATTTAAACAATTATTACATAAAAGGAGGAAGCTTAACTGTAGTATTTCAATTAAAATAATATTTACTTCAGTTCAATTAAACATTAATTATTGTGCACCATTTTTTATTAAATAGAAAAATTATTATGAAAAATACATGTCACTGAATAATAATTTAAATTTTAGTACTTGCACTACATACAAATATGCATAGTGTTTTCTTCTATTTATATCATGTCTCTGTTTATTTACTATCTGTTTTTATTAAATAATTGTTCAACTTATACATGCTTTCAAACATTGTTGTTACTGTGGCGAAGTTTTGTGTGTGTGTGTGTTGCTCCCTGGATGATGGTGATGATGAATATTCTAAAACTTCCACATTGATAATCAGAGTGACATAGTCACACTGTTGTTGATATTACCAGAGTCTCTCTGCTTGCCCAAAATTGTGTATGGTATTTATAGTGTCATGTAAGTTGACAGGTCTGATTTTGCTGGATGCCATTCCAGACTTGTCAAAATTTTGTTAGGCCCTGGATAAAGTATTGGTTTAGCAAATCGCTTTAATGTATTTTTTCTACTAATAGCTGTTGATATGCAAACCAGTTGTTGCATATGATTCATGATTTTACACTCGTTCAGTATATACATATGATTTAATAGTTAACAATACAATTAATTTATTTTTAATAGTTCAGTTATTATCATATAATTTGCTATATTATAATAGTTCATATTACGTCTATATAAGCATTCCTCTGTGCATGCTCTATTGGCACTGTTTGGTTGACATTTGGTCTAATGGAGTGCTCTAATGACACATCATCCTCATTTGACTGTCAACAATTGTTTACCCTACATGTCAATTTTTGTTTTCCACTATTTAGAACAATTTACAATAATTTATATCATTGCATTACTTATATGTACAAAAAATATTATTATAGATATATATGCAAATTGTTGTCTTGGGCTTACATGGCCAGTGTCATAGCCGTTAATATTTCTGGTTACCAGGCTATCAGGCTGTGGTCCAGTGTTATTAAATGCAAACGTTTCAGCCACTCCATCAGTGGCTGTGCCCTTAGTCACATTACTGTGGTTTACTGACTGTAGACCTGTGTCAGTGTATCAGTAGGCCTACTCTAAGCACTGAAGATGGCCACCGATGGAGTGGCTGAAACGTTTGTGTTTAATAACACTGGACCACGGCCTCATAGCCCAGTAACAGAAATATTAACAGCATGTATGCAAATGTATATTGTTGAAATGTGTGTGTGTGCACGCGCACCCGTGAGTGAGGAAGATAGTATGTGTATATCATGTACAAATAACTGATTGCAATTACTGCAGCAATGTAATTTAGTTTCAAAATTTATGTTGATTAAAAACACACATAACATTAATGCAGAAATTATTTTTAGGTTGTGAAAGTATACCAGACAACCAGATGGGACGCAAAGCTACTAAAGTCGATTCCACTAAAAAAATATTCACTTCCATTCGTTGAGGTTAACATCACAGATGTAGCAAAAAGACATAGCAAGAATCGTCTTCATTTTGTTGTTAATATTGAAGATTCAACTTCTTACTCAAGTGATGATATTAATCTTAAGAACTTTTCTAATTTCTTTTTCTGCTCACTACCAGATGCCAGTAAAATATTTACATTAGACAGAATTGAACAGACACCTGTTTTGTTGTTGGTATCACAAGGACTGGCAGGTAACAACTTTTTTGTAAATATTCCTTTTTCCTTTTTGTAATTAATACTTTCTTTCATTTAATGTTTATTTGGTTTTAATCTATTTTCAGAATTGTTTGTATAATTCAACTAGAGTAAACGTACTCTTTTGCTACCTTGTCCTTTTTGTTTTAGGTACACATGCCAGCAGTACAATTGTAATTGGGCTAAACACAAAATACAGTATTTACTTGAAAATAAGACTCTCTTGATTAAAAAACCTTTCTAAATTTTGGGGTTAATTTTTTAACAGATTTCTTTGCATGTGAATTTAGACTCTCAAAAGTATACTGTACATAATATAAGATGAAATCTAGTTCAAAGTAATAGAGAAATTGAATATTTATTATTTTTAGGGAATCTATTAGTTGTACCTAGTAGAAAAATAATGTTTTTTATAGTTATATTATAGCCCGAACAGCTAAATGCTATTAAATTTATGATTTAATGCAAATTGTTTTACAAAATACCATAACCATTACTCAGTTACACTCCTTGTTCTCACTTTTTCCCGCCTTTATAGTGTCAGTTCTAAGACCTGATTATAGTCTCCTGGACTTGAGGAGAATATAAGACCCTCCCAAATTTCACACCAAAACACAGCAAAAAAGGAAATTTTATTTTCAAATAAATACTGTATTTAACAAGGGCCTTACAAGATACTACATTTAAAATTTCTTATTTGAGTTTTCATTTAATAATGTTTTGAGGGTCTTGTTTCCTTTACATGTTTTTTTTAATTACTGTGCACATCAGTTCCATTAGGCTTTGGCTAGTCAAGACTGGTGGTAAAGAAGCCTGTTGATACATAATTACATTCATTATTTTTTCTAACTAACCAAGTACTTGGAAAAAACTAACACCATCAAGAAAATAGTGTGCGCATGCACACACAACAATTCATGTGCATACACACTTATTACAATGTTTGAGCAAAAAGTTCACGTAGTTTTTTAATTTCTCGTGCCACAACTTTCCAAATAAACAACTGTTTTTATTTGATGTTGGTAACATATTAACGACAATCATTGAAAATATTAGACTTACTGGATGCATAGTTTAGATTTGACAGCTTAAGTAAGTTGTGTTTTATTGTGTTCAGCTAGTTTTGTAATATTCTACAATCCAAGTTCCAAGAACTTTGCATTAAAGTTTGTGCTAAGAGTGAGACAAGTTACTCTAACATGGTGACAGTGTTGCAGAAGACTTTAGGCAAGTCTGGTATGCATAAACGAGTAGTTGAAAAATTGTACAAAATCTTTAAAAGCTGTGATAAATGAGGTGAAGACTGTGGTAGATGAAATTGTGGCTTTGTGTTTCATGAATTTTCATCACTAGGAGGAATGGTAAATAAAGAGTACTATTTGGATATTTTATACCACTTGTGTGAAGCTAATTAATAGAAAATGGCCAGATTTACAGAAGGATATTTTATATAAATAGCACCCTAATAATTCACCAGGATGTACAAGACTGCTTGTTAAGAATTTTAGGCAAACAAATCTTAATGACGCTGTGACTGCTGTATTTACTAATGCAATCTTTCTTCTTCCCAATAATGAAAAGAATCACAAAAGGTCACAGCTAGTGAGGATGTAAAAGAAAATTTGTTGAGTGAGCTAAAGGTTATAGCAAAAAGTGCATTTGAGAACTATTTTGAAGACTGAAAAAAAGGTAGCATAATAGTCTTATATTCAACTTGGATTACATTGTAGAAGGCAATATAAATGTAGATGAATCAAGATATAATTTTTCAAATAAACAAAAATGACACGAACTTTTTGTTCAAAGCATATGTGTGTGTGTGTGTGTGTGTGTGCATGTCTGATATATTTTCTCACGTAGGCTTCCGTGGCCAGTGTCCATTACGTTTTTGAGGTATTCTTCCGGTATGGATTGTGTCAAAAATGGCTTGTATGACGTTTCACTCAAATTACAATAAGTATGCTCAGGTCTAAGTGTGACTTGAGGATACTCATTATAACAAGACATTTTTGATGCTTTTGATGCCAATTTCAACAGAATAAAAGACTAACATAATTGAAGCAATTATTTATTGCCAATAAATCACTCTTTGTTTGCTGAGTGATTTAAATAAAATTGTGTTTAAAGAAAAATGAATTCCATTAGTTTTAATAAATTGGATAATTTTATTATTATGTTATTATATTATTATAATAATGTCATTATGTTATTAATAAATTAATAAGTGATAATGACATTTTCCGTAACTGAAAATACCTCTTGAGAATTAACTAAATTTATGCCTCTAACCCTAGTGATAGCCAGAAGTTATGTAGTATTATCTCCACTTTCGATACATAATATGCTCAGTAAACATACACATTGCTGAAAATAAAAATAACATAAATTAATGTATAAAACTGAATGTAACATGTTAAGTATAATATACAGTTTGATTTTTTATATACCTACTGATTTGTATTAAAGTAAAGTGAAAGGTGTCACACAGATTTATAAGATGAAAATGCTCTCAGTAAACAATTACTTATATTGCCTAGCTATGTACAGACTTCTCTGTTATGAAGTTGTTAAGTAGTTTCTTTGTATAGACTCAATTATGTACTCATCTTAAGGGTAAAAGTTAAAAAATGCACATTCATAATTGTTGAGATGTACTTTATAAATAAAATTAACTTTTATATAGGATGGTGCAAACACATTTTTTACACATCCAGTTTATTGCTCACTATAAAATTGTAAGTATGAACAAGTGACTGTAGTGTGCATTTTCATCTCTAGAAAGAAGAATATAATAATACTCCCACACACAATACTGAAAATACGAAAGTTCAAGCAAGAATTGACAAGGTATTTCCTACAATTAAGCATGACATAAATACATTTAATCTCAGACATAATCATTTTAAATTTAACATATCAAATAATGATAGAATCAAAAGATTATAAGAGCTGTAATTAGAAATTTATTGTGTAGTGTAGTTATGTAGATGCTGACCTCATTAGAATAAGTTGTAAAATAAGAAACTGAAATCATATCCTAGAATCCTCTTAAAGATCTGGAATTTCTGAGTGAGGAATATGGGTTGCTTAAGCAAAGCGGTCTGCTTTGGAATGTGCATTGTCTCAAATAATGGACTGGCAAAGGAAATGTGTTTTTTTTTTCTGGAAGGTGGTGAATGTATCAATGCCTATACTACTTACACTGGGACTACAGCCACTGAAATAATTCGGAGCCAATATCTATGAAGCTTAATTATATAGCCAGTTGCAATGAGTTGAATTGGCTAGTAAAAATTTTGCAAATTCACAAGTTATAATGTTGAGTTACAAGGGACCTTGGTACCTTGTATAGTCTTAAAGTTGGTTGCACTGTTTACAGTATGTTACTATTAATTCTTTAGTTGGAAGTTACCTTCTTGGGAAGTTTTGGTATCTTGTTTTATTCAAAAATTCCATTGAAAATTAAGTCCTGCTAGTGACCTGCTATATTTCAATGATAATGAGTGATAACACATGGAACTTAGTTGTACTTTACTGATTTTAAGGCATATTTTTATAGAATTTTCATAAATGTATGTAACTCAAAACTAATGCAAACAGTAGACTTGTAAATTCTTGATTACAGGATTCTTGGTGAGGTGAGTATTTGGTCAGACTGTTCAAGTAAAGATCAACTCCCTTAGATCATGTAACACTTTGTCTCTCCCAGAAATGGCTAAAAACCAAGGCAGTTGCCTTGGGAGACACCAAATGAAGCATAAAAAAAGTAAACCATTTGGATTTTAGAAAAATGCATTTCATCTCAGTGATTTACTGTTGTTTACTAGGCTACAACAAACTCAAGTTATGCCTATATCCGATTCAAGTCATGCAAGAACTTAGAAAACCTGCACTTCAGTATAGTAAGTGGTTCAGACAATGAGGTGCATGTTTTGGACAATCCACTTTAATCAGATGAAGCATGGTTTTCACATAGATGGATATATTAACAAAAAAAAAAAAATAGTACATGGAGTAACGAGAATTATTACATTTTTCATGAAAAACTTAGCATTCTCTAAAAATTTGTGTGCGGTATGCATGATGAAGAGTAGTTGGACCACGTTTTTTTTACTGAATCATTAGCTTGTGAATGTTACCAGGAAGTTATTACAAACTTTATATAGGCTTGTTAAAAGCCAAAGAATGGGAGTGTTGCTTATTGCAAGGTGGTACTGCATGACACTCTGCCAGTTCAACTATGGTGATGTTATATGAATATTTCAGTGACTGTAGAATTTCTTGCAGAATATGGCTTCTAAGGTAACCAGATATCTGATCAACAGGTTTTTATGAATTTTTCGTGAAGCATTCAACGTGAAGAAACAAGTTGACGCCTGCATTGATGCCTAAAGGTAGAAAATTCAGTATTTGTTGTGACTTATTGGTGGAAAAACATGTAACTATAAAATTATTGGATTTAAAATTAAAGGAATCATAAGTTCTTTTACATTTGGGTAGTGTGATTTTCTGAAATACTTGTAGTTTTCACTGCTTAAAATGCTGTGTCAGTCAAGTACAGTTGATGAGATCGTATTTAAAGTTTGTGAAACACAGTGATAATGTAAAGGATGGTGGTTTTGGGAGGTCTGAAATAAATTAACTATGTTTGGCTGATAAGGTTTAATATGGCTTAAGTCTGGATTTACATCATCACTAAATTGGAATCTATTTAATTAATGTAATGAAGTACAATACAAGTACAAGTGCCTAAACTGTATATAAATTTTGGTATAATATTGTTATATTTGTTGTGCCACTTCTTCATATTTCTTTGTGATATAAGTTATGTATTTAAGTATAAAATTAAAATAAATTGAAAAAATGTATAGGCATATTGTCCTTGTAAATTTCAAATTTCAAATTCCATAAGGCCTAAATGATCTCTCATATTTATCAACACCTTTCTGCACTTTAGATTTATTACCTCCATTTCATTTCTGGCTGCTGATTGGACGATAAGGAGGTAAGAAGGGATTGGAAATTTTATGAACTAGATTATTTCCTTTGCCAACACAAAAATGCCGATACCTGGTTTCTCATGAAAACTTACTTAGTCTAGTAAGTTCTTGCTTACTGAAGATTCCTCTTAATTTTATGGTATTATATTTCCTAACCCCGAACTGCTGCTTAATGTCATGCCTTTGACAGTTCCTTATTGGAGTTTTCTTACTCTATTACACCCTGTTAGTTAAGAGTGGATCATACCGCTGGATGCATGAAGCCTTATAATAACCTGAATCTTTCAATCAACCAATCCTTGTGATCCTCTGGTACTTTTGTGGTTGGTTATTGGTGTTCAGTGGTATGTTTTTATTCATTGTGAATGTCGATTATAGAAAATTGCTTTTGGTATGCAAAACTGCTTGTACAAGTAAGCTAATGAAGGCTTGGTCGTTTGTTTAGCAATGAAGAGGTATTTTTCTAATTGTTTGTTCTATAAACGTATACAGAACATAAGTAACACTCCAGTAAGACCTGTTGGGGTTTGGAATGGTAAGCTATCCACTCAAAGTGTGGGTCTTTGCTCAGCGATTTTCTTCTATTTCATCTTCTCAACACAACAACTTTCTCCAGCCTCTCTCACATTCATACTTCTCAAATCATTCTCCATACCATCCAGTGGCGGCGCTAACGAAACGGGGGCCCCCCCACGAAACTAATTAGAGGGCCCTATAAAAATGGTTAAATTTTGTATACGTAATAGGGGAAAACACTCAATGAGTTTCTATTTACGTGTGTTTCACAACAATGGTTTGTGAATACTTTCTCGTCTATCACAAAGCGTTTGGAATTTGCAAAGGATGTTTTACACGTATACAAACTCTTAAAATTCATTGTTGCTAAATAGACAAAGTTCTATACAAACTATAAAAAAAAACAAAATAAAAAGAATTATTTATTTTTACGTCAAAGATCTAAATTCAGACTATGAAACAGTACCGCACACAGAGTGTTAAAAATGTATTATTTAAAAACGAATATCAAAGTAACATTCTAATTTCAAACATTTAAATTAGTATGTAACTGAATTTGTAAAATTCTTGAATATACTCTATACAAGTTCTCCTTAAGGGACTCCGGAAAGCCCTATCTAGCCAATGTTAAAATAGTACTTATAAAGTACATGTTTTCTCAGAATCTGTTTGGAATGTACGGCTGAAATTTTTACAGCATGTTTATGAGGGTTTTGACCCTAATTTAACACACGGATTTTTTAGTTCATTGATTCATGTTTTAGTTATGATTTTTTTTCTGATGCTATAAATATTTGCTACATTTTTATATCAATTTTTATATGTAAATTCTCCACTAACAATTTTTTAAAGAAACTCCTGTGTTAGAGTAAGCACAAAAGTCCATATAACATATCCTGAAAGTTTGAAGCAGATCTATTGAGTAGATCCTGAGAAAACATGTATTTTATAAGAGAAAAATTGTTTTTCGGGAAATGGGCGTCCTCTACTTGGTAATAAAAAATTTAATAAATTAAAGTTTCGCGTACCTTTCTAATACATTCCAGTTGCATAGGATGGATTATCTTCATCTTCTGAAAATTCCTTCTCCAGTTTTCTTTTTACACTCCTTATATGTTGTCTGGCCTGCTTTTCTAGGTTTCTTACTGCCTTATCAGCAGCTCGAAGACGCTCCTTGTCTAACGCAATCATGGACCGCACCATGTTGATACCAATTTTGATGCCCATACTGTTCAACACTTCACATCTTGCAATGTTACCGTCATTGAAGGTGATAATGGCATCATAAACACCAAAATGAAGGGTTTCTAGTCCCACAAACAGAGTCTTTGGAATTCGGGACCATATAACCGCATTTACACTTTCGTTAGGATTTTGTGTTCGTCCATGCAAGCACTTTTTCAACAATTCCGGGGCTGCTAAGTCTCTGAAACCTGTGGTGTACAGGTTGGCCACAACACTTAATTTCCCTAATATCACAAAAATAATTCCTCATGAGCGGTTAGTTTGAAAAGCAGGATATTCAACAACAGTTTGACAGCTCGAATCTGAGACACGCCCACACAGGGTATATTTTAAAAATATATTAAACATATTTAGGAGTAAGAAAACTATATAAATTTGAAAGGTGAGATTTCATAGATTAAGAAAATGAAAAAAAGTAAAATATGAATTTTTTAAAATTTTTACCTTTCCGGAGTCCCTTAAGTCTAGTCCAATTCAATAACACTCGAACTCAAGTAATGTACAAGATTTACAAATAAGGATCAACCAAAGTTCACTGTTTTCCTAAGCCTAGTCTTCTTTTTTTAATAGCTAAGAACTTTTCAACCACTTCGTTGATATTAGTTTTCTGTGTCTCTTCATGCTCAATGCTTAACAGTGCCAAGTCACTCAACCGAGTTTGGGCCATGGTACTTCTTACGTATGACTTAATTAATTTAAGTTTTGAAAAGCTTCTTTCCGCTGTAGCTGTTGTGACAGGTATGGTTAAATAAAGCTGCAAAGCTGTAGTTAAGTCTGGGAGGCAACTCATAAGGCAGCTGTTTTCTTCAACCAGTAAATTCATCATTTCTCGAATGCTTTTCTTGTGTACAATTTCTTTGGCCATCAGAGCTTTGAAGGATATTACTTGGTCAGGCAGTGATGTGGAAAGGTCACCAGGATACACATTTACCAGAGCCTTACTTTTCTCCACTATTGTCTCTTGTGAGAAGTTTACTAAATTCTGAGGCGTCAGGAATGAAAACCTATCATCAATGCAACGCAATCCTTTGAATCTCATTTGTAGCTGAGCTATTACAATATCTAGTGTTGCATTGAAAACGTTTACTTCAAATGATTTCACTGGGTTGTCAATTCTATGGTCAACTGATAATTCAACAAAGAAGCGTTTTACAACTCGCTTACGCTTATTTTTCATGTTATAAGTTATGTCCCATGACTGGGCCAACTGTTTAGCACCAGCAAGAAAGCCGGCAAAGTCCTTTCTTAAAACTTTTAACTCATCACAAGCGCGGCTTAGAAACTGCCACGCTCTGCCTAGGTCAACAGTTGGCCTCTGTAGTGCTTTTGAAGTTATATTTACATTCTCTAAAATCTTAGTTTCAAGGCAGAGCACAAGAATAAATTCAAAGTTTTCCAGGTGGTTTCTAATTGCTAATGCTTCTTCTGCCTCGGGTTTTTTTGAGCTGTACAGAATAATTTCTGTCAAAACCTTAATCACATTTTTGAAATCATTTCTTAAAGCTAACAGACAGTCATGTCTAGAAGACCACCTTGTTGGACATAGCTTTTCTAAAGTTAGATTTTTGGCAGAGCTGTCTTCTTTAACGGCAGTGTTAAGTTCTTGCCATCTATGTAAGCTTTCACTGAAAAACACGTAAGTTTTCTGAACTATGTCATAAAATTGTCTTATTTCAGAAATATTTGATATTGAATCATTGATCACCAAGTTCAGGTTATGTGCAGCACAGTGTACGTAATCCGCGTTTGGGACTATATCCATAATTCTTTTCTGTAACCCAGAGTATTTCCCGCTCATTGTTGCTGCACCGTCATAACCTTGACCTCTACACTTACTAATGTCAATTTCATTTGTTTTCAAAAAGTCTAAAATCTTACTTTGAAACCCCTCACTGTTGGGATCCTTTATTTCTTGAAATCCCAAAAAGGACTCGCTAATCACAGTTTTATAATTGCCAGGAGATTCTTCTACTATGTTAATGTATCTGATTACAACACTCATTTGGTCAGTCTTAGAAATGTCTTGTGTGCTATCAACAATTACAGAAAAAAAAGGAGACGAGTGAATCTGTTTTAGTAAGGCAGTCAATACTGATTTTCCTAGCAAGTTAATAATTTCATTTTGACTGTCATGGTGGAGGTATTTTGATCTGGTTTTTTCATTTTCTAAGTGTGCTCTAAGGAGAGAATCGTAGCGAGAAACTAAAGATAGTATGTTCAAAAAATTTCCACTTTCAGGATTTATTTCATGTAATGATTCTGTATGGCCACGAAATGGCAATGAACACAGTGCCATGGTTCGAATGACATCCACAATCCGTATGAAAATATCTTTCCATTTTTTCCGCTCATCGGAAATTTGATCAGCTACCGTTTTACTCTTTTTCCAAGTGGCATACGTGAGACAAGATTGTAAATGAGCATTGCTAGTTTCATGAACTTTAATTTTTTTACTGAGACCTTTCCAATCTCTAATATCGCCTTCACGCCAGCTTTGGGCATCAGCACTTTGGCTGAAAAGCCAACATGGTAAACAATAGACTCCATCTAGATTACGAGAGTAACAAAGCCAAAACCTGTGAACAATTTGGCCTGCTGCAGTTTTGAAAGAATAATATGCTGTACTGAAAGACCGCTAAGAAACGGAATCCTTCAGGAAAGGACCCTTTGGTTGACAAGGTTCACTTAACGTTATTAACTTTTTCACCTCGTCTGTCATTGTAGCTTGATTTTTATAGAATGCAATATCTGTCTCAAAACTTTGGCAGTTTGGATCGGAAGGGCCTGCTAAA
This sequence comes from Magicicada septendecula, assembly GCA_034769895.1. Taxonomy (NCBI): domain Eukaryota; kingdom Metazoa; phylum Arthropoda; class Insecta; order Hemiptera; family Cicadidae; genus Magicicada; species Magicicada septendecula. The sequence continues at coordinate 219,410,433 of CM068376.1, read as the reverse complement.
CTAGTTTTATTTGCGTGATTACTTACAACTTCAGTTGGTTCAAACTGATTTTCTGGTCCAGGTATGTCTTCGGACTGGCGAACACATTCAATGCCTAGCAGTTGTTCTTCTTGTTCATGTTGCAGTTGCTTATTTGTTTCCGTAGTTGTATCACTTGTATCCGACGGACTAATGTTGAAATCAGGTTTATTGTCACTGTCACAATCAACTTCAAGTCCGATTTTTGTTTCTTTTTCATTATTTGCACTTGGCCCGGGTTTTGGTTGTTCAACTTCACATTTTGATGATTTTTTTAAAAACTGGTCGAGTTTTGAAAGTTTACTTTTAGATTCTTCTCGTTGTTTTTGCAGTTTCCTTTTCTTAGCACCACTTAAATATTCACGCTTACTTTCCATTTTATAAACTCTGTCTCTAACACTCTAACTCTACACAAAATACAAAAACTAAAATCAAATGTTAAGTCATTAAACTTAAACGGCACTAAATTACGAAATGAATGCAATACAGTACTATCGCGCAGGAGATGCGAGGCACTACTGAGTACTGAACTACATTGTGTTGTGTTTGTTTACGTCTCCTCAGTGTCGAGTGACTCATCGCACCGGACGTACGGGCACCAGAAGAGATAAGATAAGCTTCGCTTACAAACTACAAACAGTAATGTCATTTCGGAAAACGTAGTTTTTTTGCATGTCTATACACTTAAATAAAACGTATATTTCGTATTTTAAATACAAATTTGCCGGTAGTCGGACCCCATTAAAACTTTTTTTCCTATTATAGCTTGTTTCATATTTTTTTCTAAGGGCCAGAGTGGCGGGGCCCCCCAGAGGGTCGGGGCCCCCCCGCGCCGCGGGGTCTGCGGGGGCCTTATCGCCGCCACTGATACCATCCATCCATCTTTTCCTAGGTCTTCCTCTAATTCTTATGCCTATTGGTTTCCTGTTCAGTCTATGATTGTTTTAGTTGTTCTGCTACCACCCATTCGTCTTACATGACCCATTCATTCTAATCTTATACTTTTGATGAACTGGACTGTGTCAGGACCATGTATTATGTAATTGATCCTGTTCATAATTCATCTGTATTCTCTAGGATCCATCTTCACTTTACGAAGGCCCAAATTCCTTTGAAAGATTTTATTCTCAAATATTCTAAGCCAGTGGTTCCCAAAGTTGGGTCCGCAGCCACTTAAAAAAAATAGAATATACCGTACTTTACTCAGATTTTTTATGCTCTAAAAATCTAAATTTTAGAATCTTAAAACTATTAGTAGAAGATTCCAGTACTTTGTTTTTGTTCAAACTAATTACAATTGTAAAAGTAATTTCAAGCTAATGGCTTTAGTAATAGTCGTGTAGCAGATCTGTTTGTCAGCCAAACTGACTAGAGCACCGCATCAATGCAGAACTGCTCGCGCTGTTTTAGTTCACGTATAAGCATAGTATCTAAGCAAAACATTTTTCCATGTAGGTGGTTTTACGCTTAGATGGTTGGAAAGATAGAACCGAGGTTGGGAAATTTAAGAAATAAACTTGATGTCAAGAATGACTTAATATTGAAATTATCAGACATTAAACCTAATATTGCAGAGCTAATTGTTCAAAAGCAGCTTCATTGTTCATGTTAAACTATGTTTGATATAAACGATATAAAAATAATATAATTAATATTATAACTTTGCAAGTTAACAGAATTTTGAAATTTTGAATTTAAAACATTTTAATTAAAATATAAGAGTGTATCATATTTACTGTTTATTGTATCTCATAACTCAGATGGGGTTCGTGAAATTTTTAATTTGGGGGGGGGGGGGTGTCTGCGAACTGAAACGTTTGGGAACCACTGTTCTAAGCTGTTGTTCATCTGAATTAGGTAATTTCGAGGGCTCAATTCCATTTGTCTCTATTGGTCAAATAAGACTTTTATGTATGGTTTGCTTTAGTTGTTTCTTTAGTATCTTGGGTTTGAGCAACTTTTATAGGAGTAATAACACCTATTTTGACTTACAATAAGGGACTTTATTTCATTACTACAGAGCTAGTCTGGGTAATCTGTAACCTAACTAAGAAAACATTTATACATGTTCAAATGTATAATTTCCAACTGTTAGGTTGCACTGTTGTTTGTCATATGTTTTCATGTTTCTGTATACTTAGTTTTTACCCTCATTTGTTTTCAGCTCCCTTCTCTGTGCCTCACTATCCAGTTTAATTAAATTCTCCTCTAATCCCCTTTCATTTCTACTGATAATAGCTACCGGTATGTCATCAGCATAGGCACACACCTGTGTTGTTTTAATTCCTTTGTACTCAGTTGTAGATAACTTTTGAATGGCTGCTTCCAAAACCAGGTTAAAGAATTATGTGGATAGTGCATCTTGTTGTCTAACCCCAGAATTTATATTAAAGGTAGCGATTAGGTCTTCATTAACTCTTATTGGAGCTTTGGAGCCTGCCAAAGTTGCTTCTATCAACTTTATATATTTTAATAGTATACCCAGAATGTGATGATAAATTAGCATTTCTTTCCCATTCAAAGGTTTATTTGAAGTCTACATACAGAATATGTAAATCTATGTTGTACTCTTTTGATTTTTCTTGTATTTGCCTTAATATAAGCATTTGATCTGAGGTTGAATGATTAGGCCAAAAGTCAAGCTGATATTCGCCATCAATTTCTTCAGAATACTTGGCCAGTCTGTTGCTTATAAAACCTAAGAGGATCTTACATATTACATTCAATAATGTAATACCTTTGTAATTGCAGAGTAATTGATTATCTTTCTTATCTATTGGCTATATAATTCCATACACCCATTACTCTGGGATTCCCTTTTCCTTCCATACAAACATTATCAGATTATAATATATTCTCCTCTATATTTTAGCAGCTCAGCCATTGTTCCATCACTTCCTGGTGTTTTATGGTTTTTGAGGCACTTAATTATGTTTTTTATTTCTTCGTATCTCGGGTCTTTGACTAAAGGTCCTGCAGTATGATACATAATATCTGTCTTTTCTATTAGGTCTCCTTTCAAAATATGTTCAAAGAATACATACCATGCTGTTTGTTTAGAATCCAAGATGCTAACTTTTCCAATATCATATGTTTGGTTTTTGTTATTTTCATATGTAGAAAGACAAGAAAACATTTTTCTTGTAAACTAGTATGTAAATTAGCTATATTGAAAATTACCGAGTTACACCTGTTTCTTTATGTTGTATTATTGAGTTTATTGTGAAGATTTTACTTTTTATAGGGTCAAAATATTTGTTGAATTTTATGAAACTTTCCTTAACTTTTTATAAAAATGTAAACTTCTGCTTGAAATTCACTAAAATCAAACTAAATCTAAGCCTTCAAAATTTTAAACTTGCAAAAACATTTTCTTTGTATGAAAGTAATGTAAACGTGAATGGATAACTTGAATAAATATCTCTACTCTCAAATAGTTACAGAATAAATCAAGTCAGCAGTATGAATAAATTCAAGTTATCATCACTTATTACTATGTTTATTGCACAAATAAATATTAGAGAAACACATTAAAAAGATGCCAAACAAAATTTTATGAAAGAACATAATCTCCTATTCCCTTGGATTATTTAATCAACATTGACATAAACATGAACATCCCTATGAACAGATATCGATGTTAATCTGTCTTCTCCAATGGTGTTCCATCAAAAAAAGTCTTCTCACCAGATAAGATGTTAGCAGTATAATTGATAAAATAGTCAAAATAATTTTCATATTGTGAAATGTGTCTAGTCAATAGTTTTTAAGACTTATTTGGTAAAAAATATGTTTATCTCAATCCTTAACATGTTCTCTGACGGTGTATTTACCCTATTCTGTTCCCCTGGGCCAAAATGTTTTTTATAAAAGTGTACTACTTTGTTTTATGTTTAACTAATTTGTATTATTTATGAAGTAAAGATTGTATATCCAACAAAAAATATTTAAAAAAGTAAATATAAAAAAAAAATTAAAAAGTTTTACGTGGATTCAACCGTAAATGCTTTGGTCATGCAGTATGAGCGGTAATGTTATATGCAAGACCGATGGTGTGATATAAAGCAAAAAACATAAGGCCGAATCTTTGGTCATAATGACCAATGCAGTGTGATAGTATGGACCCATTTTTGGACATTGTTACAACACGGCAGAGAACATGTTAAATTATCAATCAAAAGCAGAAAAGAAAGCTCAGTTTAGAGAAAAACTGAACTGACTAATGAATACTTCGATGCATATGATACTGAGTGGCGTAAGTCACCTATTAGAACCTATTCCTAGAAGATTTAAACAACATAAGCATTAGTCTTGACCAGTGTTTATTTGTTGTTCCGACATTTTAAAAATAGTTATTGATAGGGTAAACACAACATGGTATGTGAGAAGTATTCATATTCACAGCCTGATAATATTCTGCTGGATGCCTTTTTGGTTTATACTTACATCTGTTTTTCTTAGGAGGCCTGGCCTCCTGGGCCCCTACCTGTATATGCCACTGGTACGAAGTAATCCTAGAATATGAGGTAATCTTATTCAAATTCCAAAAATCTTAATGCAAATTTTAGCATAAACACTAAAAAAAGTACTTTAATATTACAAAAGAACAGGTCATTTTGGACAGTACATTAATAATTAGGACTTCCTTCTTGACATTATTTACAAAGTACAATAACATGTTTGTACAGTTAAGTTTCACAATAACATAACCTCTCTAATACAAACCAATACAGATGCAATGAAAATTGTGTAAGAGCATTAAAACATCGTTTTTGTATTAGTTTACAGTGTACATTTTTAACTTAAATTATAAAATTAAAACAAAAGAGAAATAATTTGATAAGCTTCTGGTCTTTCTGTTTTTATTTTTTAATTCTGTAACGTCTATGTATTCTAATATAGTTTTGGTTAATGTGAAGTGACGTATACTTAATACTTAAGTTACTTAATACTTAATTTAGATTAGTATATGTAATGCTTAACAAGAATAACCCCTTTTAGATATACCTATAACAATATTTTTCTTATACCTTGTTACTTGCTGTTCCTTTTGCAAACACAATATCTTTCATGTGCCTTTTTCTTGGTCCACGAATAAAAGGTCTCTTGTAATTTTTCTGTCCTTATTTTCTCAACTCCTTCCCATAGTTTTGTTTATTCTCTCTTTTTTTTTGTTGGTGTGGATAAAAACAATGTAAGGGGGACAGGTAGTTTTTGTAACAAGATTACCATATGTGTAGAAATTTAAAATGCTGATATACAAATTCCGTGAAAACTTATTCTGACAGTTCTCGCAGATAGGAGATTATTTTTATTTTCACAGTATTATATTTCATTGGACAAAGTGTTTGACATTTACTATCATGCTTTTAACAGCTTAACAATTTCTTTCTTCTGTTTTTTTTCTTTTTTTTTTTACTGAACAGTCCAGAACATAAGTGTTGATTCTGAAAAGTCAATTGTTGATAAGTATAATTTTTTAATATGGCTATTTCACCCCATCTTGACTTTATCTAACCACACTGAAAAATAGAAATATCTTAAAATTACAATCAATGAAGTCATGCAAAATGTTTACCAAGAGTTCATAAAAATGTGTGAGGAATGTTTTTTTGACAAATTAGAACCTACTGAACAAAGTTCATACAGTCACTAGACCACACACTACAATTGTGATAAGACATAGTGTTTGTACAAGCAAGCATGAAAACATCCTGAGTAATAAAATTATTTGAAAACAGAAATTGTGGTTTCATGTGCTCTCTAAACAAAGGTTATTTTTGTGCTTTTATGTGTGTGTGTGTGAGAGAGAGAGAGAGAGAGAGAGAGAGAGAGAGAGAGAGAGAGAGAGAGAGAGAGAGAGAGAGAGAGAGAGAGTTAAGAGTTTATCCATCTTTCTATTTTTGTAAAAGGAATCAGGTGTGTAACATCCTGAGAGATTTGCGTTAACATCTGGAATACTGTCTACAAAGAGTTTTATATTTTGCAGGAAATCTTTCACAAACTGTTATTAACAGGAAGAAAAGAGAAAATTCTGATGTTGTCAACAGTTATCAAACACAAAGTGAAGTAATACCAGAGAACAATGAAAATTGTCAGTTAGTTGAGTGGACTAAAACAACTGAAGAGCTTGAATGGGAATGGTTAATTTATCCTGAAAGAATACCAATAAATTTATGTACTGGTGTTTGCCCAAGCACTCAAGTTGTTGACAACTATTACAATTCTTCTAATCATGCTGTTGTAAGAGCTTTATACAGGTAATTATGTACTAATTGTTTGAATTATTACTGTTGGTATTGTTTCTAATAATCAAGGAGAATATGATGAAGCATTTTATTAAAGTTTACACACAGGAAAATAAATATAGAACCTTACATAGTAGCAAGTCTTACTTCCCGCACCTGTAAATCAACAGAAAAATGTTAACTTCAGTTTCTCATACTAACATCAACAATGATGATCTTCTTTTAAAGAATGCACACTGTAGGTAGTTGCAATACTATATGGATAAGTAGATCTATTGGCCATCCCAGGTTTAATTTTTAGAGTTGGCTCTTATGGGAGCTGTTGCGTTCTCTCTTACCCATATGTTTCTCCTATACTTCTATCCTTTTCTGTCTTTGTAATGTTGCCACTCATATTAAATGTGAAGTGCACATTTTAAAGAGTTAAAATTTTATTGTTGTTCTACATGTTGTTACAGATTTCTATATAAACTATTTGCCTGCAACACAATTTATCTTCTTTATAAACAATACAAAAAAGAAAGAATTGTTTGTTCACTTGTACAAGTTAGAGCAAGTTTCAATTAACCAGTGACTGCTGTCCTAGTGTAAGGTTTACAAAGTTCATTTTTTCAGAATTCTCTTTGTAGTGAACACATTTTAATAGTCAAAGTGCAATAAATACAATTTTTATTTCTGTAATTAATTAATGCCATCAGTGTGTATATTCAAATTTTTTGTCTGTGAGGAAGTTTTTTATTTCTTGAGATAGACACTCGGCATAAGCAAGAAAGTTGTAGTAAATAGTCTAAAGTTACTTTTAATGCAAATTCTAATATTCAGCTTAGGGTGGTTTGGACCACCAGTACAATTATTTGTAATGTTTATACTCAACACTTCTGGAGACTAGTGACATTGACACCAAGACTTGTTGCCACCTTATTTCATGTTACCTCATTTTGTTTATGGACTTTTGTGTTAATAATAAAAATGTTTATACAAATTTCATATCCAGCTTTCATATATAAATTTGGTATCTATGGGATACAGCTATTCCTCTTATAGAAACACTGACTAAAAACGTTTTACAATTCACTTAAGTCTTTATGTGGTGGAACATACTTTTAAACGAGGTGAATTATAAACATAACAATACCTATGGCAAACTTTTGCAATTATCAAAAAATTCTCTCTTATTACTAAAACTTTCTCTTTATAGTATATATAAATCTACTGTAACAAAATATTATGCCTTACAAATAGTAGTTCTTTGATAGTACAGTAATATATAGTACATACACTAAAGATTTTAATTTGATTTTAAATCTTATTTTCTATCATTACTTTTATATTTCATATTTTACAGTATGTTAATATAGAATTATGTGTGTGTGTGTGTGTTTACATAGTGTGTAATGTAAAAGGTGTCCTCACTATACATACATGAATTATGTGTGTCAACATAACAAAAATGTTCCTATAACCATAGATCTAAAAACATTTCATTTTCCTCTGTCTGGCTGCCATTTTATATTTTTAAATAAAACTTATACGTAAAGAGGCGTTATAGATATTTTAATGACATTTAGTACAGATGTTTACATTAATGTTCTTTAATAAATTAAGAAGCATAATTATTTTATAATTTTAATTTTAAAAATTAGGTCACTTTAATTTTTTTATCACTAACAGCTCTGTAAATTTTAATTTTATGAAATAAACGTTTATTATGTAAATTGGTAAAACTTTTATTGCGAATACAATTACATCTGGCTTGTTCAAATCTGGTAACAAATAACTGAATCATGTCAGAAAACAGTTTACCCAAAAAGTTCTGACTACTTGATTTTTTGTACTGAACTTCAATTCTCCAGTATAGGAGAAATTTATTTAAAGTTTCTTTTTCCAAATTAACTCAGTAACAGTAATTTATAACAAAGTAAAGGATCAATTTTGAATAATCAAACTAAGAATTTTTAACAATTCAACTACAAGTATCTACACATAATTTGAATCACAACAATTAAAACTATTTCGAATTAACAAAAAATGATAATAGCATATTTCAATTTGAAATTCATCTGTTTGTTTTAATGATTTCAGTTATAACACATGTAGTTTAACTGTGTAATACTGTCAATTACTTTTCTTAAAGCGGTTACGGTACTAAAATCATTTGCTTGTGTTATTTTACTCATTGTTTGTCATGTAATCATAAAGAATGGCTAATTACAGTTTTTCTGAAATATCAGATATTTGCCTCATGCATTAATTTTCAAAACGCAATTGGAAGAACACACAGTGACATTATGCAAAATGCTTTCCCAACTGAAACTTACCGAGTGAGAGAATGCTTGTCAGAGAGTACTGGCTAAGAGAAACTCAATCGTTTGTTTCACTAACCATTGTAGACCTTTTGTTAGAAGATGGAACGAGTATTGAATAGAACTGGGGAAAGTTGTGAAGTGAGTACAAGGAGAATTGCTATGTTTGAACGTGTGGATCAAACAACTGTATTCATGATTTTACAAAGCCAATGATTGAAACTACACCATCCACAAAGTGTACAAGCCCTTGAAAACGTTGATTAGAACAGAATTGAAATTGAACCACACTTATTTAGTTTCTGACATGTTTAGTGATGAAGCAAGTTGTATATGAAATGTGAATGACTAATGTTCATAATAATCATTACTGGGCAGAAGAAGACCCTCATGACACGTGTGCCTTTAAATTAGTTAAAAGTTATTCATTTCACTAAAAACCAACCCTTTACTTTGCTACAAACTACAGTTAGTGAGATAATTTAAAAAAATAGTAATAACTTTCTCTTACTAGAAATAATTTTTTCTTATACTTGAGGAACTGAAGGCCAGCACAAAAATTCAAGTGGTTAGAATTTATATGTAGGCTCTTTTTCACAATAACTCAGTTACTTGCTACCAGATTTGAACAATCAAAATGTCCTTGTGTTTACAATACAAGTACAAAACACTTTACTTGATAAATTAAAATGTGATAAGATTTAAATTTGAAGAGCTATAAGAGATCAAAAAATTAAACTGGCCGCCACTTTGAAACTTGAGATCATAAAATAACATTGACTTCTTAATTTTTTAAGTAACACTAATCTAAACATATATATCAAATTTCATTAAGATATCTCTACCGCTTCTTGAGATATAAAGTTTTTCTTAAAAACCCCAAAATAGCGACCAGACGGAAAATAAAACTATTCCAGACTTATGTGTATGTAAACTTTTCTTGAATATATATATATATATTGTAACATTACAACGTTGCAAAGTTGCATAATATTATATTGTATGTGTACAAATTTACATGTAATTTATGTTTGTGATGCCCCACGTTGGAAGCGACATTATATGCAACGTAACAAATTGCAAATTTAATATAATTTAAATTTGTGGAGCCCCACGATCTTGGAGCGCCAAATTTATGCAACATTACATATACATAAAAATAGGCGTGACCAGTCTCACGTTCAAGATTGACAAATTATTTAACAATATAACATTTAAATTGGGTGTCAGGTGTATCTGCAATAAGAACTCTATGTAACTTGAAACGGTAATTAAAATTTATTTGATACTATTAAAAAATGTGCACATGGCACTGACTTCGATTTAAAACATTCGTTATTATTTGTTGTTATGCCATAAGACTTAAGCTATATACATCCTTACTGACTAAATATTCTATTCTACTAATTATTGTATAAAAGAAAAATCTCATTTTCAGACTACTCAGTCAATTAATGTGTCTCAAAATATCAATATTTAAATCTCTTTTTCTATATTGTAATGTACTCAAAATATTAATAGTTATTGAATTTATCTTTTGTTTCTCAGTACTGTTTTCTCAAATACTAATTGTTTTCATTTAAATGCTTTGTAATCATTTATATCATATTAATTTGAGCTCTTGTTACGTTAATCGTATTTCTAAAACATCTATGATTTTAATTCTACTTTACAAGAAACATTGCTCTTACTTTTAAATAAAATAGAAATGTCTTTAATTGTCTTTGAGTTCTTTGTATGATTAAGATATAAATAAGTTGTTTATCACCTTATTGTCGTCAATCATACTCGATCATTTTTTTTTCTATCGGTATTCGTCCTCGTCTCGCCTCCAGCGTCAGCTGTCTCTCTTCTCCTCTTGTCCAGCGTCGGCTGTCTCTCTTCTCCTCTTGTCCAGCGTCGTATCTCTCTCTGGAACTCTCCTCTTATCCAGCGTCGTATCACTCTCTCTCTGGAACTCTCCTCTTGTCCAGCGTCGAATCACTCCTTGTCTAGTGTCGAATCATTCTCTGGAACTCTCCTCGTGCTGTTTCTGACGTTAATGGATCTTCTTATGTAGTTCTTCTTATGTACTGCTGTTATTAATTAAAATGATTGTCTTTACAACTTGGTTACATAGTTGTACGTAACTGGAAAATTTAAACTGTTTACAAAAAAAAAATAAATACACCGTGCTGATGGGCATAAGCTCCCGCTGCACCGTGGATGATTTAAGAAAGAGAACCACTGTAGCTTGCGTGTCCTATTTATACCCATGTCTTGGTCGACACCTGCAGTGGTATGAAATCGACATGTTAGAAACTGTCTCTGGATTCAGTTCCCCCACTCTTTGTCAAATTCGCTATTTCTGTGAATTGCAGAGTCCTGTAAGTATACTCTTATACTTATCTTATAACTATTTTTACAACACATGTTCACTGTAATTTTGGACATTGCAACTTAACCCTTTCGATTTGTACATAGTTATTTCACTATTACACTCGTACGGTGTGTCACTTTCGCGTGGTTTTCGTACACAGTATTTAGTAAATTTTATTACATTTTATTGTGCTTTTGGATTTTAATTCTTAATTATAGTTGTCTTGATTGTTCATCTCTTCTTTCACAGCACTATCACTTTACTAAAAATGAACTTTATCTTGTGAAAAACTTACTTTTTTCGTCGGACGCGTTTCGGCTTAAGTATCCGCCTTCTTCAGCTTTTAGTCAGACTGCCATCATTTCGTAACGGTTTTTGTGTGGAAGGTGTAGTGGGGGTGGTGTGTGGAGGAAGGGGATTGGTGCAGGGATTCAACATTTATTCTTGGGTTTTGTAATCCATCATATCATGTGTGTATAGAAAATACTATATAATATTTTTTTTTACTTGGAAACACTAATTTTCAGATAAAACTTTTAATTAAAACTTACCTATGCCTGAACTAGCTTTCACTAGTATATTAGTTTCATCAGAGATATAAATTCTGGTGTTGGAAGTAGCACTCCTGTTTAAATTGGCTATGAGATCTTTGTTGTGTATGATGTGTTTAAAGAGTATGTGTGACTTAATCTGTATCTGTTCATTTAAGATATAATTTCTATGCGTTTTATATTTTTGTATATTTAGAGCATGTCTAGTTTGTCCCTTTGTGTTTACATATATTATGTTCATGTTGTTGATGTCAAGCATGTGTGACCTTTTTTAGTTAGTGGTTTGCAAAAGTGGATTCAGTGGTAGAATGCATTGCTTTCATGTGTTTTTGTATCTCTGTTATATCCTGTCTGGCATATATAGAATTTGTTGCACTGTAAGCAGTTTAGTTTGTAAAATCTAAGTAAATCAAAGTTGTTTAACTGTTTGTACATACTTTTTGACATTATTTATATTGTTTTGTTTATGATTTTATAAGTAATATTGTAGCCTACTTTTCAGAATTTATGGGGCAATTGTTTCAGTATTGTTGTTAATGCAGGTGAGTGTTAAAATTTGTTGTTGTTTTCTGCTTTTTCTGTTGTTTTGGATTTTGTGTAGGAGGCAGTCTCCCTCTATTGTGCTTTCTCCACCTTGTTGGCTTTTGTTAAGTATTTAATTGTGTTTAATTTATCTTGACAATCTTTTTGTGGAAGTGGAACATTGACTAGTGTGATTGTGCATGCTGAAAATTTGTGTTGTATGGGTGATTAGGGGAGTCGTGTATTAGTATGTTGGTTATAACAGTGGCGGCTGGTGCTATGGTTGCAGCGTTGCACAACCACCAAAATAGAATAACTAAACTGTAAAATAATATATGAAAACATTAAGCAGTTAAAAGTGTCATAAATTTCAATGGAGAGCGTATTACATTGTATGCGGTAATGTATATGTTCAATTCAAATGTGGTGTGCAGGCTGGTGGTTGTAGGCCACTTGCAACTTGAAGAGTAAATGGCAGAGCTTACTACCCAAACATATGGGAGGTCATGCGCTACTCTTCACAACTGTCCTATGTTCCCTGTGTTAGCTAGGCGGTTCCAAAAGCTTCTGCAATGCTCCAGTAATAGCATTGTAGTTCATCCTTAGTTGTGTCATGAAGTCAGGACAGCCTTCTTGATTTGTAAGTTGTGTCAGATTTAGTGTTTACAGGTTCAAGGTAAAGATTACCATTGTTTGAATTTATAAAATTATAGTAATAATTTGGCATAACTGCGATTGTGATAATAAAGTGTGAATTGACTTTTTATTAATTAAACTGCATGTTAATCATTAGTTTTTCTTTGTTTAGTGCTGCTGTGTGCTTTTGTGTTTGTGCTTTTTGAAGTTACTGTTTCTGCGTGCTTTTAAGCAACGTGTTTTTTTTTAGTTTAAAATGAATAGTGTTAAGAACCAATAGACAAGGATGCCAAATATCTCCCTTAACAATAAATCAAATAGTAAAATCACGGGTCGACAATTTAATTGATCATTTAAACTAGAATATTATGAAAATACTTATGTGGTTGTGACGAAAGAAGTTCTTTATTTTGTTTTCCATGTTTATTTCTTGGAGGGGAGGACCCCTGGACAAAATTAGGGATGAAAGATATTAGTCATCTAGCCAAAAAAATAAGAAATCAACAGGTGTTAAGTGTACAGTACATATAAAGAATGCTTTTCAGTTTTCTCTTTTTGGTACATATAGCACAGCAGCTGGACAGTGAATATAGACAAAATATTGTTTTACACAACAAAAGAGTATGCAATAATCGGTACGTCTTAAATATAATAATAAACTGTATTCGCTTCTGTGGAGCTTTTGAATTAGCTTTGCGGGGTCATAATGAGACTGAATCTTCATCAGATCCTGACGTATTTCAAGGCTTATTTGGTTTCAGTTCTGAGCTTGACACAGGAATGAAAAATCATTTAGAGGAAGCAACTGTATTTAAGGGCACCTCAAAAACCACTCAAAGTGATTTTTTAAATATAATGTTAGAAATATCCCATGAAGAAATAACGAGTAAGATACAAGAAGCGGATTATTTGGCTGTAATTGCTGATGAGACCACTGATGTTGCTAATGTTTTTCAAATGGTCATAGTGTATCATTATATAATAAAAGGTAAACAGGTTAAAAGATTTTGGGGTTTCATTGCTTCCCCTAAACATGATGCTCTGTCGCTTGCATGATTCCCCTAAACATGATGCTACATGATGCACATATGTAGTAGGTCTGTCACCTGTTTAATGTGTTCTTTTAACCCCCCCCCCCACTCAACCCACTACTGCAACCACCAAAATTTGGAACCACCAGCCGCCACCGGGTTATAATATGTTATCTATAAATTCTTGAATATTTGTCTGTGTACTACTGTTACAAAGGTTGAACACTACCTAAATATGACAACCAAACCATCTGGCAAAGATGTACTCTTTGAATACATTACTACACACAACAAAGAACTGATACTAGTCAAGCAACAATGCTAATTCCAACATCAGAACAATTCGACCTCTTAAAGGCTTATATAAAAGTATAAAGCTGGCTAAGGCCCAGATAACATTTAATTGAAAATTTTATCTAAAAATTAGTGTTCTGAAGTTAGAAACATATATTAGCTAGTATATAAATTTAAATCATGAAACGTATCAAATTTTCAATGTATGCATACATTTTAAATTTAAATCTTTACCCTCTAACCTTCATTATGAGATTAGAGCTTAGCAGTAAATACGGTTTAGAGAGTATAAAAGTTTTTTTTAATTTTCAAACTAAAAGGTTAGAAAATATGTTACATTCAATGAAAAGTGTTTACTGAAATGCATAAATTAAAAAAAAAGAAACTACTGGAATATAGAGAATATCAACAGACATTTATGGAGTACGGTACTAAATGTTAGGTTTATGTTCACTATATACTCTTAGTTTCCTTTTTACTCTACACAGAACATTAATATACAAACTACTCAGAGAACATTAATACACAAGTCAGTAATAATGTATACAGCACTTTGAAACCATAAATGATATTAAAGGCTTATCACAACGCTGAATATGAGATGTATTCCAGGCAGAGCAACTGTAGCAAAACCAATAAATAATAATTGTTTGAAAGTACCAATTATGGTTCCTCTGAAAGAATGGGAGTAGCAAATAAGAAGTCAGAGTATTGTTCTAACTTGCAATTTTAATAGTCTTATTTTCTACCTGTTCCCTTATAAAATTATATATAATGAGACAGGTAACAAACTGCTTTGTATATAATCAATGGCCCAATGAAAACCTTATTAAGAAAAATCTACTTTCGAACATTTATTACAGCCATACATCTGTGCCTTTGGTATTAAATTTTAATTGCTCTTTAGTTTGCGTTCTTACTGTCATAAATTATTAGAATTTAATCATCACTTAGGCTACTAATTTTTGTGTATTCTGTATAAATTCCTCTATTTTACATAGCAAAATTTTTTTTGAAGACCTATTTCCACCATGAATATAACTGTGAAATGAATAAAATAATCTATTGTTAAAAAAATCTTAAAACACACATTTTTCTTATTTACTAGAGAACAGTAGTGAAATAAAGCTTCAGGTACATCTGGGTCATGAAATATTTCCTCTTAATATGTTTTGATATTACAGTACTTTAGCACAGTGTAGCTGAACTAAATGGTTAACATATGATAGTACTAAAGTATTTGCGTTGTATTGCAAATTATTAAACATTTTTTCATTTTTCAGCATTAAAGAAGATTTGGCATTTGAGTCACATTTTCCAGCTCCCTGCTGTGTACCAAGAAGTTTTCGGCCAATATCAATGTTAATTGCAAAATCATCATCGATCATATCTCTGGAAATCATCAATAATTTGTCTGCATCTAAGTGTGGCTGTCTATGAATTGTGGCTGTGAAATATAAAATAATGAGCTGTAATCCTTGATACACCCATCTTACAGGAACTAGATGGGAAGAAGTATAAAAGCAGGAAAAGAAATTTTGATGACAAAGACAAGATTGTTGGCAAAGACTATCATTATACTATTTCAGTGTTCCAGAGTTCTTAATATGTAATATCACATTGCGTATACTAATGGGTACTTTGTACTCAATTGTACCATTGTCTTCACTATTTTGTATCAGTATTTCAGTTATGACTTTTTGTAGTGAACATTTTGCAACGAGGAAATTATTTGTTGGATCTCAAAAAGTACCCCTCAGTAATTTAAATTATTGCAACTGAGTATATTATATTCTAGAAAAATTGCAATGTTTTCTTATAGAACTATTCAGGAATCCAGAAAAATAAAAGTTTGTAAGCTGGAAACATCATATGAATGTTACAGTAAAGATTTACTGTATGAAAATTAAAATTGCTTGTGTCCAAGTTCTAATAAATTCAGAGTAATCACCTTAGCTGTAGAATTATACCTAAATGTACTAAAATTTGTATTTATGTATTTCTATATTACAAATATATTTTTATTACACTAATTAAGTGTATTCTGTATAAATTCCTCTACTTAATATTCAGTATTACTGATATTCTGTATTACTTTATGTAGTAAAAATATTAATAACAATAGTAATTAGAAAATAATGTCTTCTCTACATTACATGGGTAGTAAATGAAACGTATTATGTGTGTGTGTGAAACATTTACAGTTCTCGTACTTATATTGTGAAACATGTTTGCCAGCATCATGGTAGCATACATTTTAGTTTGTTTTTTTACATTTTCTTATGGATTTCCAAAGATGTATGTCAAGATATAAGACATTACCTTTTTTCCTGAAAATACCCATCTCTGAATTTAATTTTGACTTCTTTAACATTCAGCTCTTCCTATATATTTATTTAAAAAAATAAAAGTTGCATTGTGAACTCCTAGTTTTACTGAATGCAAATTAAATATGTATTTTCAACAATTGTATCTATAGGAAGTGCACTTTGATTTTGAGTTCTGTTTAAGGTGTGGGGGGTGGGTTGTAACGATTCTGGATGAGTCAAATCTCTAAATAGGTACTTGATACTTTCATCACACCTTTTGGAATAGTTCTGCTTTTAATTTATATATGAATATTTACATTTGTGTTTATATTTATATATATACCGTAACTGTTTCACCAGATCTGCATAATCTGAGACAATACTCCTTACTTATTACTTTCTAAAAACAAATATACAACATATTGAACTTTTATTTTTTATGTTGTTTTTTCTTCTTAAATATGTAGCATATCCATTTTGAAGATTATATGTGTTATTCTTTTTTATCTGTTGTGTTCTGTACAGGTGTTTAGAATTTGTATACCTAACCTTGGTCCAAGTATTTATTTTTTTGCATGACTTGCTTATTTGATATAAAAATATCTGACAAATGTTAATAATATCAGATTGTAATATGGAACTATGTAGAAGTTAATATAATGTTAAACATGATATCAGTGGCGGCTGGCGAGTCCTGAGAAAGGAGAGTCCTGAGTCATTGGAACCATGCTCAGTCATAGTACCCTGTACCCTCCCACCCAACATGTGCTACTTCACTATTAAGTTATAAAAAAACAATACTTAGAAGATAAACTGAGGGTAAACTTATGTTTTTTCTTGGAAAGAAGTAAACTGCTGAGTAGAAATGTATTTTGTAAGCTACAATGAATTTTCTGTACAGCAAATTCACTTGTCAATAACAAATTTCCGCATTAGTTCATCTTTCAAATTTGGAGAGGATTTCCTTTTCAGTTGAAACTAAAGCAAGGGTGCTGAGATGATGTTGAGTCATGCGGTCATGCTTAAGTAGGTTTTGATTCTCTTAAGAGGAAAAAAGCTTCTCTCTATATAAGAATTTCACTTGTACCATCATCATTCACTTTTTTTATTAATATGTCTAATTTCAAGCTGTGAAATGTATCTTTGTGTAAATGGTGAGGGAAATCGTTTCAAGTTCTCTTCTTAATTTTTCCCTGTTAACATGCTGACTACGGTATATATTTTTTAAAGGAATAAAAGAATTAGTCAGGAATGTTTTATCATACTGAGAAAAAGTTTGACTGTCACTTAATTTCATAAATTTTAATTCTTCACAACTGAACTTCTTCTTGAGTAATAAGTACTTCTTGAGTAATTCTAGTTGAGTAATAATATTGTATTACACTTTAAAATTAATTTTCTTATAGTAACTTTCTTATTTTGATTCTTCATAGCTGAACAATTATACTTCTAGCTGAGTAATCGTATTCTCTAACACATTAAAATAGTAATAGTTCTTACTATTACTACTTACTGTCTAACACTTTAATAGTTCTTATAGTAATATGAGGAAATTATATTCTTATTTCCTAGATGATGATGTTTGAAAACTGAAGAATTATATTGAGTACCAGTTCACTGAATGAACTCATAAATTTCTTGTCATGTCTTAAGTTTTAGATGTATGAAATACACTCAACGACCGAACTATGGCAGTTCCTCCTTTTGCAAACAAACCATGTAAACAAAAAAGGAGTTGGCCGATGCTAGTTTTAATAAAATTTTTACTTCATCACGAAATCATTCAATGAGTTTGTTTTGTATGGCCCTCTAAAAAATTATGTTTTCCCAGTGGTGATTTAAATCTGGATTCCTATTCAGTACAAGCTGACAAATAGCTTTAATGTTTTCCTGGTTAATCTACTCCTCTGATTCATCATGACCTTTGAAAGAAAGTTCTTGCTTCTTGCTTATTTGATATTAACCACAATTAGTAACATCAAAATAACATTAACATTTTTTAATATATCTATTGTCTTTACTTTCCTTGTTATAAGTTTTATTTTGTGCTCATTTAAAAGTTCATTTACTTTTAATGTCTGTTTTGACAGGCTGTTTAATGATAGATAAGAATTTAAATGGTATTTGGAGGATGCATACCTAACCAGTGTCCATGACAAATTCTTTAAATCGTTGAAACCATCAGCAGACCATATAGTCTTATTTGTGCTTAGAGTAAGCAGGGCAGAAGAATAACTTTGACTTTGCTCTGTATCGCATAGCCATTTATGTTGATTGTCATACCATAGTCATTTGTATTGGTCATTCCATGACGACTGGAAAGTTTTAGTTTGGTTTTTCTACCTTTCAAAAATTAAAAATTTTGGGGTTGATCCACCATGTTTTAGTATTTCAGTTCTCTCAAAATCACTCAAAAACGGTTTTTACTGGAAAGTTTTAATAATGTCTCTGTTCGATAATGCAACATCACTTAAACTTTTTTCTGCTAAATCCATTTTATCCTCATGGTAGAGATCACCAACACATGCCAAGAAGAGAAAAATAATAATAGTAATACGCATGCACAAGGAGAAAGAGAACATAAAGCCTACATAAAACTAGTACAAACTATATTGAACTGTGCTCAGACGTTAAGTGACTCCTTGCCTCCCAGGCACAGTTACAGATGCACTAGCATCCCCCTTCCAACCAGCCACTACCACCCAGTTCTCACCTATCTATAGAATACTGCATCGGCAACTCAGATCCCTGCCTCTGCCTGCTGCTATTCTGCACTATTTATTGATAATGCATGATTAGAAAGTTCTTTTTTTTAAGTAATCAGATAACTAAAATGCCAAATTGTAATTACAGATTGATCACAGGTTCAGTTACAAAAAAGTGAGGCTTATTGATAGTTGTTTATTTTTTAATAGTTTTTGTATTTTACTGGAGAGGTTTAGCCTCCCTTGGCTCCTCTGATGAGCCACCGCTGCACGATACACGTTGGCGTGTGTTTGGCAATTCATAAACATTTATTATGGTAGAAAATGTTAAATAATTTACAAAAAATCTAAGATACTGGTAGACAATACACTGAAGTGTTAAGCATTCCAAGAAATTCTAAATTGTCTCTTGAGCAAAGAAAATCTAGCTATTTGGGACAAATATCTATAAGATCCACTTGAACCAAGAATACAGTATTGTGCCGAACCTGTCGTTCAGCAATGTCAGTCATTTTACAATCGGAGAGTGGACCGATACCTAGCGGTAAGACGGAGCGAAAAGACGGAATAGTCCGCTTGACGCTATTGGCAGTACACAATTAAAGCGGTAATTAGTGCTGCGCCCTACCCGTGGATAGGAAAAACTAATAGTTAAGACAACGGCGGTTGGGGGTCGACACTGCATAGTATGAACGTTCCTAGTGCTGCTTTCTGCCGAGAAGTTCGGTAGGTAAACCAAGACGAAGGCAGACTCCATCTTATCGTCTTCCAACAAAATACTTGGCACTTGACGGTCGCATATTTTTCCCTCCGGTGGAGAGATGAATTTCCAACTACATCTTCTTACAGCTATGGAGAGATAATTCGTAAACGACTGCGGTAAGTCTTGATTACTTTATATTAATTAAATACTATATGTCACGGGAGAAAACTGTGTTTTTAATAAGCCTGAGTGAGTTGAGTTCTGTTCACCTGTTGCATCGTGTATTGGTGCAATACGCAATTGTTGGTAAAAGTTTTTTTAAAGCTAATAAGACTATATTATTTGAGTGTCAGAATTTTGGCACTATAAAGACAAGTGTATTGAACACAAAATATTTAAGTTTAAACTTTAATTAACACCGATGTAATGAGATACGTGTACGTTGCACCATGCGTAACGTATCGTAGTAGGTGATGTAAGGTTTTGCTACGTTTAACAGTAAAACCTTATACATATATATGGGAACTTACTCAGGCACGTTCTGAATGTAAATGATGTCCCATTCAAATTAATTGTATTATCAAATTTTGTGGAGTAAAAAACTATGTATTTTAAATAACCTCTTCACCACGTGGTATCTACAAATTCACTCTAAGTAATAAGTTTATGAGATGTTACAGAGCCAAAATAAATTGTTAGATTGCAAACAAGCAACTCACATTAGGTGAGGTTTAAATTATAAAGAATTATTGTTATAAAAAATTTTAAATAAGGCATGTTGGCCACATAAAAATTATCAAGTTTAGTTATGTAGCACATAACTAGGTGTTGACTTTATATATGTATTTTGGAGGGTGTCCAAACAGTGGGGGCATTTGTGTGTGGTCTCTGACTAAAAATATAATGTGTAAGCAGGGTCCGCCGAACAGAGAAAAAAGTCCTGCTGCATGGCTGAACGATGTCCATCATAAGCTCCACACTCGCCACCGGGGAGAATTAGATCACCACAACAACACCTAAAACGCCAATCATGAGATCGCCACTTTACAAATAAAAGAGAATGCCCTTCATGGACCCAAAATCAGGTGAAAAACAACCATTTAATATTTACACATAGATTCAACACGGCATCACACCCCGTGACCAGTTATACATAACCATCAGTTTCTACATTTCAAGTTAAACATTCATTTGAATCCCCAATTGATGGGACAGTTTAGTGTGTACACTGAGTAAAAAATTAATTGTAAAATTTCAGTATATTTATAGTAGATTGTCAGTTCAGAGACTGATATGGTTACAAGACAGCATCCAACATAGATTTCCACTTATTTCATTATAGGTGTTTCTCTACAGATTTTAAGTCAGTTTGTGCTATTAGTAATTTCTCATGTTCAATTCACTACGTATAAAAATATATATATATTCTCTTATTTTAAAAATCAGTTTTTTTATTTGTATAAAAATTACTGGGGAGGTAGGTGAATTTTCAACTAGTTTCAACCAAGCTATGCATGTCGAAACACTTTTCAACTTGTTTGTCAAGACATGTTTGTTGAGACAAGTTTGTTGAGACAAGCCGAAAGTTGAATGAACATGTCCGTCTCTGACCCAAGTGTATTTTTTTATAAGGTGCTAATATTATGCAATTTTTCTCTTTTCATTAATTGGCCCTATTTTAGTATATATAAATTCTTTATATTAATTATGATAACTGGGGGGCGTTAATTATTTTAAACAATTTTTATTTCTCACCGTAATTAGGTACTTAGGCACTTACTTTTAAATTTTATTAGGTCCTGGGGACAATTGTATGCTATACATACACCTGAGGTGTAATCATATACACCCGAAGGGTAATTAATAAATGTAAATTTCTAATCCTAATTGGGATTCGTATAAAGAAGAAGTCAGAATTTATATACACCAGAAGGGTAATATAAAAAAGGGCGTGGCAATAGACCTTTATGTATTTTATGTATACTATTGTATAATGTATTTTTGTCTTGTGGAACATGTTATGTGTGTATATTTCTGTGTACATTTTGGGGGTTAAAATATTATGCATTTACTGTACTTTTGGTGGGAACTTGGGATATAGGGATTCATTGTTCAATGTCTTTTACAACAGAAAGTTAACACATGTAGTCATGTGGGTATGTCCTTTTCATTTTTTTTTTAGGGGAGGTATTCTATCTCAATAATCGTTGCTGATCATTTCTTTAGAGAAACCTTTTATTTTATTTAACCTTATAACAAGTATAGGAATTGTCACCTTTAAAATTTATTTAATTTGTTGAGTAATTATTTTTATTATTAATAGTAACAAGGAATGAAATCATTTATCTTCATTAATTTAGATGCAGCATTATAAAAGGAACATATAAAATAAATTTTATATTTTATTAAATAGTTTAATGGGAGCTTTATTTCAAGGTAAATTATTTTTATTATTTTAAATTTCAATTCATTGATAGAGTGACCTAGCAAATTATTTTCTTGCTTTCAGTAAATATTTTTCAGGTGGCCTTGTTGAGAGAGTATACTTATTTATTTAACTATTTAAAGGGGAATTATAGATCACTGTTGTATTTATTTATTATTAAATTGTTATGAGATAGAATAATAAAAAGGGATTTGTTAATTATTTAATGCTTGAGTTTTCATTGCAAGTCCCGTCTCACTGGATCCAGCGCAATTTTTAGCTTCTCTAGGCCTTAGCCTAGTTTTAATTAACTTGTGGCCCCTCTTTACAAAAAAAAAAAAATTCTCAAAAATTTTCTCAATAAAAAATATTCTTTTTTTTACTGCTCAAGATAAAGTGGGGTTACATTTGGTAGCAGAGCGTGGTTACGATGAGGGTCAACCCGTGGGTCCTGTGGGTGTGACGGGGCTTGCAAACTTAGGAGATATTTTGGAACTTTCACAATGTTAAGTTCAAATAGAGCTTAGAAAAATTTTAAAGGCCCTATATCCGAAGTTGAAAATATTTTTTGTTAGCTTTAGTTTTGGTAGTTTTGAAATATATGTACATGTACTTGCCCGGCTTGAATAGTGAATAGTGCCACGTGGTAGGAAATTTAGAAGGGGAAATCCCTGGGGAAGACTTATCGCAGTTCGGTGTTTGGTTAGTTTGAGTTTACCTTGCCCATGTTTGGGGAGGTGTTGTTGTTTTTTTTTTGTGTGATTATGCGGTATGGCCCGATCGGCAGTCGGTTTCTTCCGATAGATGGTAGCCGGAGTAACATGAAATTGTTAAAATAAATTTTCGTTGGTCGGTGTTTTGTTTTTCGTGTCGTGTGTGTTGTATGTGTGTCGCGTTCCTTTTGTCTGGTGTAATCGAGTGTGAGCAGTTCAGGTAGTGGGCTAGTTTCTCGCACCGGTAGGTGGACCCGCAGTCTACTCTTTGGAAGTACAGTACGTGAGTTTTTCTTATTCTAATCTTATTATTGTCATTATGTTTGTAGGTGTTAGGTATTTGTAGGGTGTTGTGTTTTGTTGATAGTGTATTTCGAATTGTGTAATTCTGGCGGCGCAATGCTTTCAGAAATTGCCCCACCCTCTCACAGGGGTTCTCCAGAAACTTTCGGTGGTAGATGCATTTAAGGAGGACCAGCTGCTGGTTTTCTTGGACCTTGTCCTGCAGTTGGCAGACTATCCGGGTGTATCCGATGGGGAGGTCTTGTGCCTTATATACCCATATTGCCGGGGTACGTTGGCAGAGAAGGTCACCAACACTTGGCGTCGGGGCGGCACGGTCGACACTTTTCATGGGGAAGTGTTGGATTACTTCATATATCCTCCACGACGTTCCCAGCTTAAGTGGGATTTATTCTATCGTTATCAGGCCAACGGAGAGGCGTTGGGGGACTACATGCAGGACATACGAAAAGCTGCCCGGGTATTAAGATTAGGGTTGACCGACACCGAAGTCCTAGATGTAATTATGGGAGGACTGAATCCCCAAGACAGATCCCGTTTAATGTTTGCTGGACGTCCACTTTGTTTCGCGGAGATGGCCCGGTTTTGTGTTGTTTCAAATACTGTCCGACCAGAGCTCGCAGTAATTGTTCCGGTAAATCCATTTCTGCCCAAGGTGGATCCAGAGCCGATAACATCATCATAGCCTACGCCGGAAGATGAGAAGTCGCTTGATGGTGGAGCTTTACCATCGTCGGTAGAATGTAATTTAGACATTGCACATGGACCTGGACAGCTGGATTCCAGGTTGAGTACTGTTAAGGAAGTTGTAGTTGCTGAGAGTGGTGAAGAAGAGGAATCGAAGGAGGAGGCAGAAGAGTGGTCTGCACATGCTACGCAGGGGAGTATAAGTGTAAGTGTTTCGGAGGCTGCAGGTGTTTCTGAGGTTGCGGATGGACTAGGGGATGTCCAGTCTGCAAGTGTGGTAGAAGTAGATGAGGTAGAAGTTGGGGAGAAACTGGGTGGCAGCGTTGTGGAGTTTGTGGGTGAGAATGATGTAGTGTGTGAAGATGTGCAGACGCTTTCTGTAAGTAGTGTTGAGGATTCCGAGGAGTGGAAAGAAGCTTCAGGAGGACCAGGTGAGCAACTAGAGGAGGAAGATGTGGAGTGTCATGATAGTGGTTTGGATTATGTAGAGGAAGACGAGGAAGAGGTGGAAGAAATAGAACCAGAAGCAATGGTAGAAGAGAAGGAGGTAGAAGTAGAGGAGTTAGAGGTTGAGGATAATCCAAATTGGGGTAAACGTAGAAAGGTAAGTTACCTTAATTCTAATTTAGATGAAATAAATCAGTACTGCTCAACACGAGATAGTTTCTCAGAGAGTGACGTCCACAAGGAACGGGTTCCTAAAGTTCGTCATAAAAGGGTGAGACAAAGTGGTTAATGGGTAGCGGGTAGATGTTCCCCACACTCCCAGTGGTGTTCATCTACTTCAGGGTTGCGCCTCTGCCTCCACGAGCCTTGGTTTTCTCCACCTATCCTTATTACCGGAGGGAACCATGTCCTTTACCTTAGTCCTAGCTGTTGAACTTTCAATGATCCTTGCCCTTTTCATCTTCCCAATTTTCCTACCCCTCCCCTCAGAAAACAAAATAAAAACCAAAAAACAAATAAAAATTAGAAAGGAAAAAGTAAAAAAAATTAGAAAAGGAAAATGAAAAAAAATATCCGAGAGAAGTTAGTTGGAAGAGTTGTGACTACGGGGGTAGTGAGTTTAGTGTCGTTTTCATTTTTCTTTGTTGTAGTTTGTCGTTGATTTTTTGTAGAGTCCTGGCCATGCCGCATTCCCTAGTTGCTTTCCGTGGTAGTTATTTTTGATTAAGTGTAGGTTGTTCGACGTGGTCGTACTGAAGTAAAACCCCCCTCGTTAGTTCTGCAGTAATGAAGACCAAGTGAAGGGATTGATGGTCGCGTGCCCTCTATGCGGTTCTCTGTCCGGCTAATAGGGGCCGTCCGCCCTAGTATAGGGATGTTTTTTTTTAACGACCAGTTAGATATGTCAAGGATATGTGATGCCTTGTTTTAGCATATGGCTGGTCAGTCCATATGTGGACAGAAGTTATGGGCGCTCACATATCAAGGTATTAGTTACCTTGTTTTGGTCTTCGGACGCGTATGTGAGTGGCAGCAGGAGGAGAAGGTGGTGGTCACCAGAGAGTGTGACGTATTGGGGCGGTCCTGTGGGGTTGGCCTGGCGGAGAGGGTCGCGTGGGGATGGTTGCATTGGCGTTGAGATTTCCAATCCAGTAAGAAAAGGGGGGGTAGTTGTTGCCCTGAGTAGGTATTAGTTGGGTCTCAGTTGGTGGGCAAGCCTCAGGAGGTCAGAAGTTCTATACGTAGGAATCCTTCTTTTGTCTTTTGCTGTCTCTCTCTCTTGTGCTGTATGCGGACTCTGATCAGGTCAGCATGCAGCACCCGCACACTTACATAATACATATCTTCTTTCGTCTCTTTCGTTTTCCTTTTTTGAATTCTGTTCTCCTGAGAGCAAGCTCAGCTGAGCCAACCCAACCACGACGTCCACCGGTTTCTTTTGGGGAGAGGTACACTGCAGGGTACCCTCCTGGCCTTTAACGTTGGGGCAACTATGTTGCCCTTTTGGGGTGAGGGTGTGCCGAACCTGTCGTTCAGCAATGTCAGTCATTTTACAATCGGAGAGTGGACCGATACCTAGCGGTAAGACGGAGCGAAAAGACGGAATAGTCCAATTGACGCTATTGGCAGTACACAATTAAAGCGGTAATTAGTGCTGCGCCCTACCTGTGGATAGGAAAAACTAATAGTTAAGACAACGGCGGTTGGTGGTCGACACTGCATAGTATGAACGTTCCTAGTGCTGCTTTCTGCCGAGAAGTTCGGTAGGTAAACCTAGACGAAGGCAGACTCCATCTTATCGTCTTCCAACAAAATACTTGGCACTTGACGGTCGCATATTTTTCCCTCCGGTGGAGAGATGAATTTCCAACTACATCTTCTTACAGCTATGGAGAGATAATTCGTAAACGACTGCGGTAAGTCTTGATTACTTTATATTAATTAAATACTATATGTCACGGGAGAAAACTGTGTTTTTAATAAGCCTGAGTGAGTTGAGTTCTGTTCACCTGTTGCATCGTGTATTGGTGCAATACGCAATTGTTGGTAAAAGTTTTTTTAAAGCTAATAAAACTATATTATTTGAGTGTCAGAATTTTGGCACTATAAAGACAAGTGTATTGAACACAAAATATTTAAGTTTAAACTTTAATTAACACCGATGTAATGAGATACGTGTACGTTGCACCATGCGTAACGTATCATAGTAGGTGATGTAAGGTTTTGCTACGTTTAACAGTAAAACCTTATACATATATATGGGAACTTACTCAGGCATGTTCTGAATGTAAATGATGTCCCATTCAAATTAATTGTATTATCAAATTTTGTGGAGTAAAAAACTATGTATTTTAAATAACCTCTTCACCACGTGGTATCTACAAATTCACTCTAAGTAATAAGTTTATGAGATGTTACAGAGCCAAAATAAATTGTTAGATTGCAAACAAGCAACTCACATTAGGTGAGGTTTAAATTATAAAGAATTATTGTTATAAAAATTTTTAAATAAGGCATGTTGGCCACATAAAAATTATCAAGTTTAGTTATGTAGCACATAACTAGGTGTTGACTTTATATATGTATTTTGGAGGGTGTCCAAACAGTGGGGGCATTTGTGTGTGGTCTCTGACTAAAAATATAATGTGTAAGCAGGGTCCGCCGAACAGAGAAAAAAGTCCTGCTGCATGGCTGAACGATGTCCATCATAAGCTCCACACTCGCCACCGGGGAGAATTAGATCACCACAACAACACCTAAAACGCCAATCATGAGATCGCCACTTTACAAATAAAAGAGAATGCCCTTCATGGACCCAAAATCAGGTGAAAAACAACCATTTAATATTTACACATAGATTCAACACGGCATCACACCCCGTGACCAGTTATACATAACCATCAGTTTCTACATTTCAAGTTAAACATTCATTTGAATCCCCAATTGATGGGACAGTTTAGTGTGTACACTGAGTAAAAAATTAATTGTAAAATTTCAGTATATTTATAGTAGATTGTCAGTTCAGAGACTGATATGGTTACAAGACAGCATCCAACATAGATTTCCACTTATTTCATTATAGGTGTTTCTCTACAGATTTTAAGTCAGTTTGTGCTATTAGTAATTTCTCATGTTCAATTCACTACGTATAAAAATATATATATATTCTCTTATTTTAAAAATCAGTTTTTTTATTTGTATAAAAATTACTGGGGAGGTAGGTGAATTTTCAACTAGTTTCAACCAAGCTATGCATGTCGAAACACTTTTCAACTTGTTTGTCGAGACATGTTTGTTGAGACAAGTTTGTTGAGACAAGCCGAAAGTTGAATGAACATGTCCGTCTCTGACCCAAGTGTATTTTTTTATAAGGTGCTAATATTATGCAATTTTTCTCTTTTCATTAATTGGCCCTATTTTAGTATATATAAATTCTTTATATTAATTATGATAACTGGGGGGCGTTAATTATTTTAAACAATTTTTATTTCTCACCGTAATTAGGTACTTAGGCACTTACTTTTAAATTTTATTAGGTCCTGGGGACAATTGTATGCTATACATACACCTGAGGTGTAATCATATACACCCGAAGGGTAATTAATAAATGTAAATTTCTAATCCTAATTGGGATTCGTATAAAGAAGAAGTCAGAATTTATATACACCAGAAGGGTAATATAAAAAAGGGCGTGGCAATAGACCTTTATGTATTTTATGTATACTATTGTATAATGTATTTTTGTCTTGTGGAACATGTTATGTGTGTATATTTCTGTGTACATTTTGGGGGTTAAAATATTATGCATTTACTGTACTTTTGGTGGGAACTTGGGATATAGGGATTCATTGTTCAATGTCTTTTACAACAGAAAGTTAACACATGTAGTCATGTGGGTATGTCCTTTTCATTTTTTTTTTAGGGGAGGTATTCTATCTCAATAATCGTTGCTGATCATTTCTTTAGAGAAACCTTTTATTTTATTTAACCTTATAACAAGTATAGGAATTGTCACCTTTAAAATTTATTTAATTTGTTGAGTAATTATTTTTATTATTAATAGTAACAAGGAATGAAATCATTTATCTTCATTAATTTAGATGCAGCATTATAAAAGGAACATATAAAATAAATTTTATATTTTATTAAATAGTTTAATGGGAGCTTTATTTCAAGGTAAATTATTTTTATTATTTTAAATTTCAATTCATTGATAGAGTGACCTAGCAAATTATTTTCTTGCTTTCAGTAAATATTTTTCAGGTGGCCTTGTTGAGAGAGTATACTTATTTATTTAACTATTTAAAGGGGAATTATAGATCACTGTAGTATTTATTTATTATTAAATTGTTATGAGATAGAATAATAAAAAGGGATTTGTTAATTATTTAATGCTTGAGTTTTCATTGCAAGTCCCGTCTCACTGGATCCAGCGCAATTTTTAGCTTCTCTAGGCCTTAGCCTAGTTTTAATTAACTTGTGGCCCCTCTTTACAAAAAAAAAAATTCTCAAAAATTTTCTCAATAAAAAATATTCTTTTTTTTACTGCTCAAGATAAAGTGGGGTTACAGTATTAAAAATAAAACCTGTTGGCTTATATGATGGTGATGCACCTGTTTAAAAAGGTTAACTTTTGAAGTTACATTTTTCATTTAATGAGAGTGAAATACTGTTGCTTATATTTATAGCAAAAGAAAATCATTTAATTGGAATTAAAACAAAATACCTATGACAAGTAATATAAAAATAAACGAATTATGAATACCGTATATATCACTACTGACTCGAAACACTAATTTCAGTAGTGATATATTTATAATTAGTTAATCAATGGACACGACATGGACAACAAAATCCAGGAATAAAAATAAAAGTACAGAAATTTAGAAAGTATAAATAATAAGAATAAATTAACCAGAACAGCTGGATGTTGGTATAAAATTGTTCCTCCAGCATAAAATCAGTTAATAATATATTAAAAACATTTATTACACGTGGAAAAAATTTCACTTATAAATATTACCAAACACTAGGAAAACAAATTATGCTGATTTCTGAAGAAGTTACAGCAGTTACACAAAATGCTTGTTGAAAGTATTTAGTAATTAATTGTATACTTAGTAATATTCTATAAACTATTGCAATGATACAGCGATATGCTGTATTGGGCATTGATTTAAATAAAAATAAAATTTGTAGAATTATTATAAGTTAGGTGTAAATGGACAGGTCTGAGATTGTAAAAATATTTCATTGTTATATTAGGGGAGAAATTAACCTGTTTCGACAGGCAAGGAACACCTGCTCGATTGTATGTGTGTTACGCGTGTATCTTGTGTGTGTTAGTGATGCATGTACAGACAGGAATCTCAGCTACCCTCCCCAAGTAATTAATAAAATAATTATTTTAATTCGCTGTGTGAAAACTAGTTAGTGTATAAACAAACAAAAGGCACCAAAGTGTGTGTAAAATTTATAGTTATCCCCAGTGAGAAAATGACGTTAATAGGACACAGTACGCGGAGACAGTGCGAAATAAATGTGCCAAAAATACGCAAATTACCCTAAGACGCTCAAATTAATACAGTGAGTGCTTAATCAAATTAGCAATGATTTGTGCTATCTCGATTCTGTACAAAACGTTGCTATTTGCTAAAAATTGCAACTATATGAAAAGGTTTGGGAGTGGGGGCTAGCATGTGATCCGCAGGTCTCGACAGGACAATTTCGGAGCCAACAGGTGCGGAATCTCGAGAGGGGATAAATTAAGGGTTCGACTGAAAACCCTTCTCTTCGTTTCAAGACACAGTTGCAGTTGGACATGCTGTCCGTCAGCAGAACAGTTTTTATTTTATTATAAGTCTCATTGACAAATGAATAAGACGTTCAATAATTATGTTGACAATATTTCGGGATGTGTAAAGTACCGGGACTGTTAAAGTCTACAAAGAGTATCTACAGAGAAGCTACAAGAGCGACGAGGGATGCTGGACGTTAGGAGATGTTTCTTGATGCCTAACCGACGATTGAGATCCACCTTGCAGCAGATAGCAATTCTCTGAGACGGACCACACACTGCTGGAGAACGACGCTGGACTCTGGATATATCCAGGACCGCGCCAAGCCAGGAGTAACGGAAACCCAACTCTGGACAACGCTAGATCCCGTCAATAAGTCGTAAGATCATCAAAACTCGAGGTGACATGCATAATGCATTTATAAATGATTTTTTAAAAAGAGCTCATAAAGACTATATAAAAATACAATAAATTAAAACAAAGAAAAAAGTTTATAATTAGAAATAATATATTAGAATCTTAGATAAATGTTTAGTCGTAAGAATGAGCGATCGCATATAAAGAAATAAGAAAAAAAAGAGTTTAAATTTGAGATAGTATATTTTTGTTTATCAAAGTAAATAATTAAATTGATTTGATATTTGCATTGTTGAAAATAATAATTTAAATTTTGAATATAAAACAAATGCCAGTCTAAAAGTAATTAATATAACTTTAAATTTAACTTTTAAACATTGGTATAGACTAAGCAAGCTGAGGTCAAATCTGAATTAAAAGAATTAAATTCAAATTACATTTTAATTTTATTTGTTTTAGTAAATCAAATTGAATAAATGTCTAGATTAAGATTATTAACATGTCTAGATGTAAGAGTGTTTTAAATGTGTGCAACACCGTATAGTTTAAGAGATAAACACTTAATAATGAGTGATATCTTGATCGAAGATTATTAACGATGTTTTATTATTTAGAAGGCTTGATAAAACAATAAATATGAATTTTTAAATACTCATAAATCTAATACTCTTATTATAGTTACACCTGGTATTGTTATAATTACTTACAACCTACATATATAATTTGTGTTGTTATATAAATTTGTTGCCCGTTAACTTGGGACTATACAAGTTAAAATACATTTAAATTTGTTCACAATTTATGTATATGTATCGTGGTAACAAATGGCGCTCCAAGATCGTGGGGCTCCTCAAACACAAATAAATTTATATTTGCAACGATGTACCGTTGTATAAGAAATGTCGCCCATAAACGTGGAGCACGAAACACCTACATTTAATAATTAATGTATGCTCTATGATTACCAGTGTTTGATAATTTATATGTTATAACTAATATTATATTTTAATTATTTTTGTATGTTAGTTATTTTTAAATTGTTGTGTATTGTATTGTAATAACGCAACTGGTGCCCACCCAATAAACAGGTGTAATTGTAACATGAGTAGATAAAAATAAATAAATAATAATAATTAAACAATACATAAATAAAAGCTCGCATACGGTTCACCAATAATAAATTATAAATAAATATTTTAATAATAATTCACTATGGTGGAACCAGGAGGGTTGAATCTAGAAGCATTTAAAAATTCGATACTGGCCATGATGGACAAATTAGTCATAAAACAAGCCAAAAAATTTAAAGAAGAGTTGAAAGAAGAGAATGTCAAACAAATAAAAAAAATAGATGAAATAAATACCAAACAAACAGAAAGTTTAGAAAATAAATTAGAGCAACAGTCCAAAAATTTTAAACAAGAACCATAAAAATGCGGAGAGGTAGAAGAGTTAAAAATTGACAATCTCCAGTTGAAACAAGACAACACCGAATTAAAGCAAAGCATAGCTGACACTAAGGCACAATTAACAGAAAAGATTGTTGATACCAATTCACGTATTGATACTTTAGAGAATAATTTTAAACAAGCCTTACATGAGCAAGCCGTAAGGATTGAAAATAAACAAAAATAATTATGTCTCGAGTGGAGAAGAGTTATAAAAGAAGCGCATAAACAAATAAATGATAATTTAAATGATACTTTAACTACTATAACGTGAGAGCAGGATGATAAAATTCAAACTGTTAATAATATGTCGCAAGCAAATACCAGTAAACTTAGAGAAATAGAAACACGCACAGTAGTCATTGAAAATAGAATTGAAGAAACTACGGAGGACTGTTCGGGAGACGTATCACATATGAAAGAGAAAATCCAAGAGGAAATGAACCAGCTACGAGGTGAGTTGAGAAGATGACAGAATCAAATGACAATGTTTCCTACACCGATAGACGAAAGGAGCAGAATAAAATTTTCAGGTGGTAAATGGGAGAACAGTATGGAATTCCTAGCTAGAGTGGAGAAGGAAATAGAGAAGATTGACAGTGCAATAAATGACGACGAGAAGATAGACTTTGTCACGCGATATCTTAAAGATTCAGCCAGTCAATGGTACTCTATTATTAGAGATAACGTCAGTACATATCAGCAGTTTCGTGAGGCATTCGAGAACAGATACTGGAACATACATACCCAACGACAGGTAAGGGATCAACTCGAGTATGGAAAGTTCAACGCACAAGGACAACAGAGTATTGAACAGTAGGCCTACGCAATTGTGCAAATAGAACGCATAAAACATTTAAAACCAAAATTTTCTTAGTATGAGATAGTGTCTAAGTTGTCTTACCGTTATCCAGTTAGCTGTATATACGCAGGGTGTCAAAACGATCGAACAATTCTTAATACTTGTCACTCAATCACAAAAAAAAAAAACAAGAGTAACACTTCACCACACAATCAACAAACACGGATTAATTATCACGCTAGTTACGACCATAGTGATAAAGCACGAGAACGTGGCGATACGCAAAACCGTGACAATTATAGGCGAAATTTCACGCCACCAGCGCACAGTGTAAAGCAGTGTAATGCAAAACACAGCTGTGAATAACGCACGCGACGTACAGAAGGAAAACACTCTGAGAGAAACGTGCGTGATACAAATTGGAAGAAAAGGTATAGTAAAACATATGACCGCTCCGTATCCACAATGCATAGCAAGAGAGAGAGCACAGATGAAGAAATAAAAGGGAGACCGCAACAAGGCTCAGTTCAACCATCCTGTTCCCGTGACACAAAACAATGACCGAAAAACAGGACGTACGGCCAGGGGTGCCCATCCCCCCAAGGCCCAATACGCAAATCCCCCCCAAAAGTCTCAGCACTCCCCC
The DNA here is from genome assembly GCA_034769895.1 of Magicicada septendecula. Classification (NCBI taxonomy): domain Eukaryota; kingdom Metazoa; phylum Arthropoda; class Insecta; order Hemiptera; family Cicadidae; genus Magicicada; species Magicicada septendecula. The sequence goes on along the minus strand of CM068376.1, from coordinate 219,377,128 downwards.
AATTGAAAAGTCCCCCCCCCACTGCCCGCCGGTCTACAAGCTTAGCACACGCACACATTTTTACATTCACGATTTATTATTCACGTACCCTCTGACTCATTGACAGGATGTTGCTGCAGGCTGCCAGGGTCAGTTTTCCTAATTCCAAAACAAAATTTACTACCAGTTGTACTGGTAGAGACATTTATACTGCCAGTTTGTTAAAACAATCATAAAGATATGCAATTGCTTTAGTTTTTTACTAATAGCTTAGTTTGTTGCACAAACACGGTAAAAATTTCCATCAATGTTGGATTTAAAATGTTATTCTTGAAAAAATCCCCCCCAAAAATTCTCAATGCGCAACTTGCGCTATGATCCCCCCCTGTGGGCACCCCTACGTACGGCTACACAATAAACAATATATATCCGTGCGACGTGAGAAATGAGTTATTAGACACTGACAGGAAGGTGACACAAAATCAACAGAAATAAATTGTCCTATAATTAATGTAAGAATTAATGGATGTAGAATTAAAATGTTAATCGATACAGGTAGCCAATTAACTGTACTAAGCAATAAGTGGGTACAACAAAATAAAAAATATTTTAAACAAACGGCTATTTTACCTGTCAATAATATAAATGTTATTACAGCCATGAATAAGAGAGAAAAGGTTAGACAGCAAGCTTACGTAACTTTAAATTGTAAGGACTTAGAAATAACATATCCTATGATCATAATGAATAAACTTATATATGATGGAATTATTGGAATAGATTTATTAAATACATTAAGTGCAAGGATTGATGTCAATAACAATAAGATGTTATGTAATTATAAGAATGTGCTATATGAATTAATTATGAATGAAAATGAAGAAAATGGTAAGGTAAGTGAAAATCCTATTGTCGTATCCAAGCCACGTATACGATATGCACCTACTCAGCATGCTAATTCAGCCGAAGAAGGAATGTCATCTCAGGAAGAAGTGAAGTTATTTAAATTAATAGAAGAGTATAATGAAGTATTCAGCGATATACCGACGCAGAGCACAGTTTACGAACACGCTATTATGGTATCAGATCCTACAAAATTTGTCAGACGAACTATCCAATACCCATGAAGTATGAGGGAGAAGTTGAACTGGAAATATGACGGATGATAGAAAATGACATCATTGAGCCGTCGAACAGCAACTTTCTTAATCCTCTAGTTGTAGTAAAGAAGAAGAGTGGAGAAGTACGTTTATGCCTGGACATGAGGAGTTTGAATAGCGTCATTCTACATGAATTCGATTGTGCACCACCTGCGGACGAGTTATTTGCCAAGTGTGAAGGAGCACGTTATTTGACTAAGTTGGATTTACGGTCAAGTTTTTGGCAAATTCCAATTAGAAGAGAAGATAGAAAATACACCGCCTTCCTATACAAAAACAAATGCTACCAACACAAGGTAGTTCCCTTTGGTTTGAGCACGAGTTTGGCTGCAATTGTAAAATGTCTAGAGAAACCATTAGGACCAGAAGTGGAGCCTTACACCATAGTGTTTGTGGATGATATCCTGGTAGTATCAAAAACACTCGATGAACACACTAAACACCTTAACACTATATTCCGCAAGTTTAGGAAAGCCCATATATCCCTTAACCTAGACAAGTGCAAATTCATAAAATCCTCAATCCAATTCCTGGGTCATATTATTTCATCCTCAGGTATTCAACCCGATCCCATAAAGATATCCAGTATTACCGATTTCCCTACACCTAAGAACATTAAAGGGTTACGAGCATTTTTGGGACTCACAGGATACTATAGAAGATTCTCACAACAATATGCAGATAGAACAAAACCATTGCTGGAGTTAACAAAGAAAAATCACAAATGGAAGTGGGAGAAGAAAAATCAAGATGCCTTCGACCAAGTCAAGAAGTTGTTCATTGAAAACATAATGCTTCATCATCCACAGAGAGATGGAAGATTCGTTATCTACGCAGACGCTAGTGACTACGTGTGTGGAAGTGTACTGTATCAACAAGATACTACAGGGGAACACCGTGTCATTGCATATGCCAGTAGAGTATTCAAAGGGGCAGAGAAGCAGTACTCTACATCTGAGAAGGAGATACTTGCTATAGTATACGCCCTGAAACAGTTTCGATATTATATTTATGGAACGCATTTTGAAATACATATGGACCATCAAGCGTTATCATTTCTATTAAAATATAAAGTAACCAACGCTCGATTATTACGATGGATCCTAGCAATCGGTGAGTATTCCTTTACTATAAAATATTGTAAAGGGAAGGATAATTTTATAGCCGATACTTTAAGTAGATACGTCACAGAAGAGTGTGAAGAGGTCTACGAGTAGAACCATAATGAGTTACAACTGTTATCTATTAAATTTACTGCTGATAATGATGTTAAACACATGCTGAAGAATCTAGCTCAACAACAAGACTTAGATGATGCTACGAGGGAATTTAAGCTACGAGATCACCTACCAGACCATTACAAGGTACAAAATGGAGTCTTATATAAACTAATGAGGCAAGATTGGAAGGTGGTATTAACAAATGATATGTTGCATAAATTAATTCGACCAACACACGAAAGTTTAGCACATGCTGCTGCACTTAAATGTTACTTAAGCCTACGTGAAGATTTCACCATCAATAATATGTTCAGGAAGATTAAAAACAAAAGTAAGAAATGTTATGAGTGTCAAACAGCAAAAGGATCGAATCTACATACCTATGTGGAAATGCAGAGTATCCAAAAGGACCAGAAAGGAGAGCTAATTGCAGTGGATTTTTTTGGACCACTTCCAAGATCAAGTCGTGGAGTGAAACACATACTTGTTTGTATTGATGTATTTTCCAAAGCCGTCCATCTGTATCCAATTATGCGACCACAACTAAAGTTGTTTTGAAAATACTCTTGCAGAAATATATTCCTGCATATGGTAAAATGAAGAAGGTGCTTAGCGACCAAGGAGTGCAGTTCCAAAGCGAGGTATGGGAGAGAACCCTTCGTGAAAATGGAATCCAACCTGTACTCACATCAGTACGACACCCACAGGGAAATCTTGCGGAAAGAGTAAATAAAGAGTAAGGTAAATATCTACGAATCTACTGTCATGATCAACACAACAAATGGGCAGAGTATTTACCTTTCTTTGAGGAAGCAATAAATGAAAATTATAGTGAAGCAACAAGTTATACGCCAATCGAGCTAGATGAAGACAAAAAACCTATTAGATTCTGGACCAAATATGTAAGCAAGCCAGAGAATCAAATTGTACCTATTCCATTAAGTGTAAAGGTGGAGTATGCTAAACAACACATCATAGAACAAGGTAACAAGAGGAGAGGAAAGTTCAATAGAACGCATAAATTACAACGATTCGACGTAGGAGAACAAATTCTGTTGAAAGCTAATCCCGTAGGAAAACCCATTGACAACACAGCGAAGAAATTCTTCCGGCTGTACAACGGACCTTATACGTTGAAACAACGCATGGGAAGACACATGTTCATCGTATACGATGAGAGGAAGGAAAAAGACATCGGAAAATATCATGCAACGTCATTCAAGAAATTCTACGTATGAATAATGAGAAGAGGGAGAAGAGGACAATGACACGGAGCCGTCCAAAGTCAACGCACCGATCAGCTATATAATGGGGGGTGAAAAATATGCATTCCACCACCAGCGAGAGTTATACTGACCTACTCATTATTATGTGTTGTTTAACTGATGTAAACTAAAGTTAAGCGAATATAATATTATTTTTATTTGTCTAGAACAAATAGTCAAAAATTTAATAAATAAATATTTATTAAAATTTTTTTTTCAAGCAAAGGAATAATGCAACGATACAGCCATATGCTGTATTGGGCATTGATTTAAATAAATATAAAATTTGTAGAATTATTATAAGTTAGGGGTAAATGGACAGGTCTGAGATTGTAAAAATATTTCATTGTTATATTAGGGGCGAAATTATCCTGTTTCGACAGGCAAGGAACACCTGCTCGATTGTATGTGTGTTACGCATGTATCTTGTGTGTGTTAGTGATGCATGTACAGACAGGAATCTCAGCTACCCTCCCCAAGTAATTAATAAAATAATTATTTTAATTCACTGTGTGAAAACTAGTTAGTGTATAAACAAACAAAAGGCACCAAAGTGTGTGTAAAATTTATAGTTATCCCCAGTGAGAAAATGACGTTAATAGGACACAGTACGCGGAGACAGTGCGAAATAAATGTGCCAAAAATACGCAAATTACCCTAAGACGCTCAAATTAATACAGTGAGTGCTTAATCAAATTAGCTATGATTTGTGCTATCTCGATTCCGTACAAAACATTGCTATTTGCTAAAAATTGCAACTATATGAAAAGGTTTGGGAGTGGGGGCTAGCATGTGATCTGCAGGTCTCGACAGGACAATTTCGGAGCCAACAGGTGCGGAATCTCGAGAGGGGATAAATTAAGGGTTCGACTGGAAACCCCTTCTCTTCATTTCAAGACACAGTTGCAGTCGGACATGCTGTCCGTCAGCAGAACAGTTTTTATTTTATTATAAGTCTCATTGACGAACGAATAAGACGTTCAATAATTATGTTGACAATATTTCGGGAAGCGTAAAGTACCAGGACTGTTTAAGTCTACAAAGAGTATCTATGGAGAAGCTACAAGAGCGACGAGGGATGCTGGACGTTTGGAGATGTTTTTTGACGCCTAACTGATGATTGAGATCCACCTTGCAGCAGGTAGCAATTCTCTGAGACGGACCACACACTGCTGGAGAACGACGCTGGACTCTGGACATATCCAGGACCACGCCAAGTCAGGAGTAACGGAAACCCAACTCTGGACAATGCTAGACCTTGTCAATAAGTCGTAAGATCATCAAAACTCGAGGTGACATGCATAATGCATTTATAAATGATTTTTTAAAAAAGAGCTCATAAAGACTATATAAAAATACAATAAATTAAAACAAAGAAAAAAGTTTATAATTAGAAATAATATATTAGAATCTTAGATAAATGTTTAGTCGTAAGAATGAGCGATCGCATATAAAGAAATAAGAAAAAAAAGAGTTTAAATTTGAGATAGTATATTTTTGTTTATCAAAGTAAATAATTAAATTGATTTGATATTTGCATTGTAGAAAATAATAATTTAAATTTTGAATATAAAACAAATGCCAGTCTAAAAGTAATTAATATAACTTTAAATTTAACTTTTAAACATTGGTATAGACTAAGCAAACTGAGGTCAGATCTGAATTAAAAGAATTAAATTCAAATTACATTTTAATTTTATTTGTTTTAGTAAATCAAATTGAATAAATGTCTAGATTAAGATTATTAACATGTCTAGATGTAAGAGTGTTTTAAATGTGTGCAACACCGTATAGTTTAAGAGATAAACACTTATAATGAGTGATATCTTGATCGAAGATTATTAACGATGTTCTATTATTTAGAAGGCTTGATAAAACAATAAATATGAATTTTTAAATACTCATAAATCTAATACTCTTATTATAGTTACACCTGGTATTGTTATAATTACTTACAACCTACATATATAATTTGTGTTGTTATATAATTTTGTTGCCTGTTAACTTGGGACTATACAAGTTAAAATACATTTAAATTTGTTCACAATTTATGTATATGTATCGTGGTAACAAATGGCGCTCCAAGATCGTGGGGCTCCTCAAACACAAATAAATTTATATTTGCAATGTTGTACCGTTGTACTATAAATATTTTAAAAAGAAAACTCTACCAGTAACACAATTGGTGCATTTCATTATATAATTTATTAAACTATTCCATAAGAGGTTTTTATGAGGTACAGTTTGAAGAGGTACTGTGTAACTAAGGTTGTCAAGAATATAGGAATAATGGCAACTGAATATTACCTTATAATATACTACAAGATTCTTATAGGAACAATCTAATCTATTAGCCTTATCCAAAAATCACTCCCACTTATGGACCTTACTGAAGTAAATTCTTGGATTTCGTTGTCCATGACGTGTCCGTTACTTAACTAAATATCACTATAATATTGACGACTCGGAACACAAAGTTTTTTATAAGTAAAAACGTAAAGTTTTACCTTACAGCCTAAACCGGCTTTCACCTATAGAAGGCTTCATCAGAGGCTGTCGTTAGTAGCGCTGCTCGTCTTGTTGTTGGCGACGAGAAAGTGTTTCGAAAGATTGAAGCTGTGTGTGTGTGGTGAGATGTGTTCGAATAATGCGTGCGATTTGAATTGTGTCTGTTCGTTTAGGATGTCGTTTTTATTTGTTTTTGTGTGTTTGTATATTTCTAATTGTTCTAGAGTGTCTAGTTTTCGGCCTTTTGTGTGTACGTGTAGTATGTTCATGTTATTGTCGATGTTTTTATATGTGTGGTTTGCTTCAATGAGGTGGTTTGCGAAGGTAGATTCTGTAGTGGTGTGGAGTGCTTTTGTGTGTTCAATGTATCTCTGTTTGAAGCTACGTCCTGTCTGGCCTATGTAGAATTTACTGCAATTTGAACAATTTAGTTTATATACACCGGGTAGATCGAATTTGTTTTGTGCTTTGGGCATGCGTTTTGATAGTGTGTGTTCTGTTTTGTTAGTAGTTTTGTAAGCGATTCTGTATCCTGCTTTTTTGAATTTGTGGGCAATTTTTTCTGTTTGTTTGTTGATGTATGTTAGTGTTATGAATTTGTTGTTTTCTGTCTTTGTCTGTTGTTTGTTTTGTGTTTTGTGTAGGAGTTTACTGACTATTGTTCTGTCATAACCGTTAGATTCTGCTAGATATTTTATCGTGTTTAGTTCGTCTTTGTAGTCTATTTCATCTAAGGGGATGTTGTTAAGTCTATGTATCATGGTTCTAAAAGCAGCTAGTTTGTGTTGTATTGGGTGATTGGAGGTGTTGTGTATTAGTGTGTCAGTTGTAGTTGGTTTTCTGTATATACTGAATTTGTGCCTGTGTTCTAGTTTTGTGATGGAGAGGTCTAAGAAGTTTATGGTATTGTTGTGTTCGTATTCGGCAGTGAAGGTTATGTTTTTATGTATTTTGTTTATGTGCGTTAGTAACTGTTCACATTGTCTTTTGTTTCCCCTGTATAGTATTAGAATGTCATCAACGTATCTGTGCCAATATAGTATTTTATGTGAGTGTCTGTCATTGTTTGTGAGTATTTTTGTTTTTTCTAAGTGTTGGAGGAAGACTTCTGCTAGAATGCTGGATATGGGGGAGCCCATGGGTAGGCCATCGTTCTGTGTGTAGTATTTATTGTTATAAGTAAAGTAGTTTTGTTTTGTGATAATGTTCAGAGTTTCTGTTATTTCATTGATAAGTTCGTCTGGTGTGTTGTTCTGTTTGAGTTTGTTTTGTAGGATGGTGATTGTTTCAGAGATGGGGATGTTTGTGTACAGGTTTTTAATGTCAAAGGAGGCTAATGTGGCGTTATGGGAGATGTGTATGTCTTTTATTTTTGTTACTAGGTCAGTGTTGTTTTTTACTGCAATGTTGTTGTCTATTTGTGTGTGTTGTCTAATAATTTTGTCTAGATATTTTGCCAGTTTGTGTGCAGGGGCATTACGGTAGTTGATAATGGGGCGGATCGGAATGTCTTCTTTATGGATTTTGGGAAGCGCTTGGAGTGTAGGTGCTGATGGTCGGATTTGTTTCATGTAGGGCTTTTGTTTATGTGTCATAATGTGTTTGGCTTTGTTGACTATTTGTTTTACTGAGTTTTGGTATCTGTCGGTGGGGTCGTGTTTTAGTTCTGTGATGTTGTTCTGTTCTATGAAGTCTTGTACTTTTTTGTGTAGGTTGTCTGTGGGGATAATTACAGTCGTGTTGCCTTTGTCAGCTTTTACAAATGTGATGTTGTGTTTGTGTGCCTTTTCCCTCAGTTTGATGGCTGTGTGTATTTCTGAGTTGTGGTTGTTGTTGTCTGGTGTCTTATGTACTCCTATTGTGTTGTTTATATTATGTCTTAATGTGTCTTGATGTTCTGGTGCTGTGTTTTGTATATTTGTTTCTGTGTCAATTATGAGCTTTGTTAGTGTTTGGTTGTTATGTTTTAGGCCTTTATCAAGGAGTGTTTGTTCGTTTTTTGTGAGTGTGACGGTCGTGAGGTTTACTGTACGTGGGTAGAATTTGTGCGAGGGAATTATATCTGTTTTGATTGGTGTCAGGTTTTTTATTTTTCTGTCGTGTTTTGTCTGTATGATATGTTTTTTTTTTGTCCATTGTTTCAAAAAATTGAAATTCAAACGTCACACTCACAAAAAACGAACAAACACTCCTTGATAAAGGCCTAAAACATAACATACATTACAAACATAACAACCAAACACTAACAAAGCTCATAATTGACACAGAAACAAATATACAAAACACAGCACCAGAACATCAAGACACATTAAGACATAATATAAACAACACAATAGGAGTACATAAGACACCAGACAACAACAACCACAACTCAGAAATACACAGCCATCAAACTGAGGGAAAAGGCACACAAACACAACATCACATTTGTAAAAGCTGACAAAGGCAACACGACTGTAATTATCCCCACAGACAACCTACACAAAAAAGTACAAGACTTCATAGAACAGAACAACATCACAGAACTAAAACACGACCCCACCGACAGATACCAAAACTCAGTAAAACAAATAGTCAACAAAGCCAAACACATTATGACACATAAACAAAAGCCCTACATGAAACAAATCCGACCATCAGCACCTACACTCCAAGCGCTTCCCAAAATCCATAAAGAAGACATTCCGATCCGCCCCATTATCAACTACCGTAATGCCCCTGCACACAAACTGGCAAAATATCTAGACAAAATTATTAGACAACACACACAAATAGACAACAACATTGCAGTAAAAAACAACACTGACCTAGTAACAAAAATAAAAGACATACACATCCCCCATAACGCCACATTAGCCTCCTTTGACATTAAAAACCTGTACACAAACATCCCCATCTCTGAAACAATCACCATCCTACAAAACAAACTCAAACAGAACAACACACCAGACGAACTTATCAATGAAATAACAGAAACTCTGAACATTATCACAAAACAAAACTACTTTACTTATAACAATAAATACTACACACAGAACGATGGCCTACCCATGGGCTCCCCCATATCCAGCATTCTAGCAGAAGTCTTCCTCCAACACTTAGAAAAAACAAAAATACTCACAAACAATGACAGACACTCACATAAAATACTATATTGGCACAGATACGTTGATGACATTCTAATACTATACAGGGGAAACAAAAGACAATGTGAACAGTTACTAACGCACATAAACAAAATACATAAAAACATAACCTTCACTGCCGAATACGAACACAACAATACCATAAACTTCTTAGACCTCTCCATCACAAAACTAGAACACAGGCACAAATTCAGTATATACAGAAAACCAACTACAACTGACACACTAATACACAACACCTCCAATCACCCAATACAACACAAACTAGCTGCTTTTAGAACCATGATACATAGACTTAACAACATCCCCTTAGATGAAATAGACTACAAAGACGAACTAAACACGATAAAATATCTAGCAGAATCTAACGGTTATGACAGAACAATAGTCAGTAAACTCCTACACAAAACACAAAACAAACAACAGACAAAGACAGAAAACAACAAATTCATAACACTAACATACATCAACAAACAAACAGAAAAAATTGCCCACAAATTCAAAAAAGCAGGATACAGAATCGCTTACAAAACTACTAACAAAACAGAACACACACTATCAAAACGCATGCCCAAAGCACAAAACAAATTCGATCTACCCGGTGTATATAAACTAAATTGTTCAAATTGCAGTAAATTCTACATAGGCCAGACAGGACGTAGCTTCAAACAGAGATACATTGAACACACAAAAGCACTCCACACCACTACAGAATCTACCTTCGCAAACCACCTCATTGAAGCAAACCACACATATAAAAACATCGACAATAACATGAACATACTACACGTACACACAAAAGGCCGAAAACTAGACACTCTAGAACAATTAGAAATATACAAACACACAAAAACAAATAAAAACGACATCCTAAACGAACAGACACAATTCAAATCGCACGCATTATTCGAACACATCTCACCACACACACACAACTTCAATCTTTTGAAACACTTTCTCGTCGCCAACAACAAGACGAGCAGCGCTACTAACGACAGCCTCTGATGAAGCCTTCTATAGGTGAAAGCCGGTTTAGGCTGTAAGGTAAAACTTTACGTTTTTACTTATAAAAAACTTTGTGTTCCGAGTCGTCAATATTATAGTGATATTTAGTTACTGAAGTAGATAATATTAGTACAATTCATAATTTTATGTTAAATGTAGTAGTATAAACTTTACCTTAGCAATATATTTTCGACAAATACTTTACCTATCAGCCAAAGAAAGGTTATAAAGCCTGCTCAAACGAAGTTCAGCATGAAAATGAATAGATTCTGAACAAGGCAATAAAGTTCCACAACTCTGTCAGTTCTTAAATTTAAGTAAAGGAGTTCTTACATGAGAGGTACCATTTATTTGTTTATCTAAACTGACTAGTTTAACTGGTAACCTTAATTAAGAATGAAAAACAACCACAGTTAATAGCAATGATGACAACTAACTGTAGAAGGGACTGTTAAATCTTGCGCACATTTGCCTTCTATAAACAATATCCCATCCCTTGCTTGATAATTATACTATCTGCATGGTAGAGGTAATGTTCCTCTTCTAGTTCTTCTCTGAGATTCTATTTCTTGTGGTAATATCTTCTTATTCATTTCCTGTCTGCTATTTGTTTTATGTTTCCAATGACAATAAAACATCTCTCTCTCTCTCTCTCACACACACACACAAAATAATTCTTTCTGTGCCATAATTTATATTAAATAATTACCAGTAATGTTATTTTTCTTACTGTCTGAATAACATTCTGTTATCTCATTTTCCAATGCTTTACCTCTTTATTTCATTGATTTGCTTATTTCATTGTCCCTGAAATTGTAAGAGCTAATAATGTACAGCTGGTGAGTATCCCATATTTTTTATTACACAAAATCATAACAATAACATAATATTTTAAATAGCCAATTCTAATGCTAACCCTTAGATTATACTCTTAGTTTAGAATACTGTAACATACAATTTGTTTCACTCATCTTACATGTTATTAAAAACTTGTCCAGTAGTGACATTGTTATACTTAATTTGTTTATGTTCATACTGTTTTCTGGTAATTTTGTTCTTTGTGTTTAGCGTTAACATTGCACATTAGGGTGGAACGAAAAAATCAAGTTTGGATTTTTAATTTGTAATAGCGCGGAAAAGCTGCCTTTTGGTGTAAATAAGATAAAAAAAAGATATGAAAAATATTGGAGCACGTCTTGAGGTGCCGCAAGGACGATAAATTTTCATAAAACTGCAATTTTCGCTACATTTTTAAGTTTTTTTAAGAAGTTGTCAAACATTTTTTTTTAATTTCAAATACTGTCAAAAAAGCAGTTTTTATATAAAAAAAGACATACAATTTTTTTTTAACCTTTTGGATTATGTCTTGAGGTGCCGCAAGAGCGGTAAAATTTTATAAAAACACACTTTTTGTAACTTTTTCAAAGAATTTTATGTGTCTCGATTGTGCAATAAAAGTTTCAAATAGGCATTTTAATATGAATAGAAAGATAAAAACAGTTTAACTATTGCATTGTTTTTTGATGGAAGAAGAGACAAAAAAATTCTTCAAGAAAAGAAAGGAATTAAGTTGTACAAAAAAGTTATTTCAGAAGAGCATGTTTCACTAATAGAGGAACCAAACTCGAAGTTTTTAGGCCACGTAACACCTAAATCTGGCACTGGAAAGGCATAGCAGACAGTATACAGGAGTTTCTTGAAGATAGAGAACACAACGAACAACTTTTGAACTTTACTGCTATTGGGTGTGATGGAACCGTTATAAACACTGGACATAATAATGGTGTGATTTCTTTGATGGAAAATGAAATAGGAAGACCTTTACAATGGTTAGTTTGTTTGTTCCATGGAAATGAGCTACCTTTGCGACATCTTTTTTGTCATTTAGATGGTAAAACGAAGGGACCCAATGAGTTTAAAGGCGAAATAGGTCAGCAGCTGGAAAACTGTGCTAATCTTCCTGTGGCTACTTTCTTGCCAATTGAAACTAACCTTCCTCTTTTGGAGAACATAAATGATTTAAGTACAGATCAGAAGTATTTATTGGATATGTGTATCGCTGTATCAAGTGGAAATTGCTCACTAGATTTATCTTTAAGAAACCCTGGAAAACTTGCTCACTACAGGTGGCTTACATTAGCAAACCGTATACTTAGATTGTATGTGGCAACTGAAAATCCAACTGAAAACCTTAAGACTCTGGCTGAGTACATTGTGAAAGTGTATGCACCTGTGTGGTTTAACATTAAGTTAAAACCTTCATGTACTTATGGCTCCAAACATCTGTTTAAGCTTATCTCATATTCACGCTATCTCTCTGATGATTTCAAGAACGTTCTAGACCCGGTTATTCAAAGAAATGGGTACTTTGCTGCTGCAGAAAATCTCCTTTTGTCCATGCTATGTGATCAGCACAAAAATGTAAGAGAACTTGGTTTACGACGTGTTTTAAAAGCAAGAACAGAAAGTAGAGGCGGAGTCAGGAACTTTAAAGATCCAAAGATAAACTTTGACGCAAAGGATTACATCGACATGATCTCATGGGCTTTGTTGTCATTTAGATGGTAAAACGAAGGGACCCAATGAGTTTAAAGGACTAAATAAGTTTAACTGAACCCCCCTTGGTAAAACATGTTTCCATTGACTCTCTCAAAGACTTTATACGGAAGACATCTGAAGCTCAACCAAATAGTAAAGTGGACCCGCTTATCGACTTTCCCCGGCTTCCTTGTCACACGCAAGCAGTGGAAAGAGCTGTGAAACTGGTGACCGAATCGGCTCAAAATGTCTGTGGTTCAATCGCAAGAGAAGGATATATAAGAGCAAAAATTGACTCACGTGAGAACATGCCAAAATTTGATACAAAAAAACAGTTTAATGTGTCAATGAAGTAGAAACAAACATTTTGCAGCTGTAACATTTGTAATTATTAAGGGTTTTTTAAATCATAAAAAATGAACTTTCAATGTCTTTAAAAGTGTATTATGATTTTTTTTACGTGTGCTCTAATAAAAAAAATATATAATTGATTTGACGAGCTTTTATTTCAACCTTATTTACTACTATTTGTAACAACCAAAATGTTCGCAAAAGTTTCAAAATTAGCAAAAATACAAACTTTTTGACATTAAAAAATATTTTTTTAATATTATTATATTTTGTAATTAATAATTTTTTCCAATTCTAATGCTTATATATGTATTTACAACTATCTTTTGTAACATTATATGTACGAGAAAACCATAAAAAATTATTTATCAAACTTTATAATTTTTCAATTTTTTTAATTTTCTTACAAATTTTAAGCTCTTTGCGGCACCTCAAGATGTTGTAGTATAGCAACCAAATTTTTTTTTCTTCTTTTTGAACCTAAAAGGCAACTTTTCCCCACTATTACAAAACTAAACAAAAAAAAAATTTAAAAAAAGGCCATTTTCGTTCCACTCTATTGCACATGTTGCATGAAGTCCTGTGTGGATCAGCATTGAAGGTAATTCCATTATTACTTCTTTTATTTGATTCTAAAGGTAATTTTTCTTTCTCTTGCATGTATTATATTTTGTTAATTGGCCAAAATTTTGTCTTATATTTTTCAGCCATGTCCTCTGCCCAAACGAACAGCCCACTTTTTATTACACTGCTTTTCAGTAGTACTAATTTTACTTACAGATGCTCTTGATATTCTTAATTTTTCTTTATGTTTCTTAACTTAAATAACTTTTATCTAAATATAATTATAATACTACTGACTCAGAACACTAAATTGGTAAAAATGTAAAATGTTTACCTTATAGCCTTAGATACATTTTTACCAATAAAAAACTTAGTGTTCAGAGTCAGTAGTATTATACTTATAATTAGTTAATCAATGGATATATCATGGACAACAAAATCCAAGAATTTTATCTAAAGGCATTTGGTTAAAACAGTTTAGCTGAGGGGAAATACCAATAACATTCCCCATAATTTCGCTTTGGAACAATACAATTATTCCCTACAGTAAAAGGAAATAGGCCTACACTGAGTGTGACATAATATAAAATGTCTGCAAGTATCTTTGTAATAATGCTAAAATAAAAAATATTTGTTTTCCTAAAACTCTCGGAAATGTGTTGTAAAATCTGGAAGTAATTTCAACAAAAAATAACAGTGGAAACTGAATACACTATGAACACATTGATTATGTGTTTACGATATGTTTACATCGATTATACCACTGTTTATTTAGATGGAGTAAAGTAGGTGGGGACACTGACAAACAGGATTTTTGTTGTCACACACTCCATACCTAATATACCCAGGGAATAGCCAAGCCAAATGCAAAAAGATAATAGTCAAACTTCATCAAAATTAAAGTGTACGTCTTTTAAATTGTGCATGACAGTAAAGCCACGCTGTCAATTAATATTAAATTAGTACTAGAAAATCGAATCAAATATAATATAGCATGTCTTACATGCATTGAAGAAGCTAACAGTAATACACAAATAGCTCAAATTGAATTGACTTTGTTATTGTTTAAGGTTATTAATATCCCAGATATCAGTAACCATATCATCATCATCATCAGTAGCTCCACAGCCCACTGTGGTCCTCAGCTTCCCTCAGGATTTTCCTCCAGACTTCCCTATCCTTAGCCAATGCCCACCAACTTTTTATCCGTCCAGTTTCTTTTCCTTTAGGCTTCTCAAAAATGAAAGGTTTTATGGGATGGAGTCTTCAACACCATGCCCAACCCCCAACCTGGAGGATCAGGGGCTTATTTTCAGAGTCCCAACTCCTAGGAGGTTGTCTTCACCATGGCTAAAGGGTCCCTTCTCCTACCCTTTTGCAGTAAGCCACCTAACTGGGCCTCAGGAGCTGACATTGGCCTTCTAAGAGGTTCATCTGCCACCATCCCAAATGCAAATCCTGCTGCCAATTCACATCATCCTGACAGGACTGATCTAGAGTTACTCCCTAATAGCCTTGCCAGGACCCCCATCTCTCATCAGCTCGCCGACCCAGTCCATCAAAGGGATTTGTTACCACAACCTTGGACTGGGCTGCTCGGCTTAACAGGGCCTAAGCGCCTTGTAGGTGAGAGTGGCATTGAGGTGGCGAGGCTAGTGCTTTTCTCTTCATTGAAAAGCATGTAATTGCATCCACCTTTTTAGGCCCCCATTAGAAAGTACACTGTTTATTTAAATGTATGGGTAACTGCAGATGACAGACAGTCAGTGACCGACTATTCTGTTTTTGTGACAAAAAGTTGGTGAACTGTCTGAAGCTGTAGTCAGGGGGTTATAGACGTGACCAGCTTTTGATCGCCATTCAGTGAGTGTATGTGCTTGGGTGATGTAGTGATGGAACTGATGGCACCTGCAGTTTATCTTAGAAACATATCTGCTGCACTATACCTCAGACTTTTGGTGGAGAAGAGAGAAAAGATTCTGGGTACACCCTCTTATCAGCCAATGATTACTGAAAGGATGATTCCACATATTATTCGAAGACCTGCTCTCTCACTCAGAGAAGTCTCTTAATTTTCATTGAATGTCTATTGATTTGTTCAATGTTTTGATTGGGAAATTGCTCTCCATAAGGAAAGAAGACATGAACGTGCAAAAATGCATCTCTTTAGAAGAGTGGTTATCAATGACTCTTAGGTAAGAGCAATTAATAGAGTAACTTCATACATTTTTAGCCTGTAATTCAATGAATATATTGAAATTTACTGTAGAATTTGTAAATAGTAAATTTTAAGTTCATAATAAGTTGTAATTGGAGTAAGGACACCTTGCTCTAAATTAATTCAATAAAATATTTCAAAACAATTAAAAAAGGTGTTACGAATAAACATTTTCAAGAATTTATTTTTTTATTAATAAAATTCATGTTATTACATATTATGAGTGTAAGAAGACAATAAAAGTAAAGTAGACCAACTTTTCTCATTTCTTTGTTTAGAAAAGAAAGGTTAGAGGGAAAATAGGTGCAAAACATATTTAAGAATTTTGTTTGGAATTAGTGTCTCAGAATTTGGTGACATGACATCTTGTAGTGAAGTGAGTGTAGTGCTTGTCATTTATGATGCAGTCGTGCTGCCAACCAATGCTGATGAAGTGTGAAGATAACGTTGTTTATTGTGATTGTGAATTCCGTGAATTCACCTGTGATATGTCTTGAAGTCCAGATTGTCATGTGTATGCATGTTGCTGTGAATAACCCCACATTGTGTTGCTAGCCGCTGGGTCATAGTTTGAGCCACTGTGACTGCTGCTCGGGGAGTGCATTAACTGACATCCATGCCACCACTCATCCTCTGATCAAATTTCAAAATTGTATTAAGAATTTCCACTCTGAGCATAAGTTTTATATATTTTTTTTAAAACGGTACAAGAGACATTACAAATGATTCATCATCATCATCATTAGGAATACTTCATTTATTCTGTGAAATTATCCAATTCCTCTCTTTTCGAACTTCAAAAATGTCTTTCTCAATGTTTTGTTTTCCTCTCTTGCCTCTGCTGTGTGGTGTGCTTGATGTTTGATGTGGTGGTGGTAGTAATCCTGGATCTCAGTATCAAGGGTTTCTTCAATGTTGCTCAACACTTGTATTTGCTGAGATTGAGATTCATCATCAATTTCATCATCGTCTAGTGATGATGTGTATTTTCTCCTGAATGTGGGAGCAAAAAAATAAGCTGATTGAAGTATATGTCTTTTCTGCATTTTTTCACTGCACTGCCAGGTGGAGTCTTCTTTTGTAGAGCCAATCCTCTCCTAAAACAGTCTCTTAGGGAGTAGAGAGTTCCGTCTCTTTTGGAACTCCTTCCCTGTACAGAAGTGAAACACCATATAGTACACAGTAATCAGTTTGTATGTATAGAATATTCATGATATCAAATTAATATTAGAAAAAATATTAATTTGATTGTTAAATTAAAATTATTATAATGTGAATAGCATAAAAAAAATAATTCAATGTGGTTTATATCCCAGTGACTTAAGACTAAAAAAAAAAAATTGCTATGGACAAAATTGATGTTACACAATACAACAATAGAGGTGTATTAAGTATTTAAAATATAGTATACTAGCTGAATACTCGTGCTTTATGTAAAGAACTGCTGATTGTAATTTTTGCCTTATACACGTTTTCATTTTTCAGATACCTGGCAACAAGAAATTCGTTTGCATTACTGCATTGTGAATACCTTATTGGCGAGTCTACTATTCGAGAAATTGTATTTGAAGTATGTTCTTCTATTTGGCAGTCTTTGAAGAGGGAAGAGATGCCTAACCCTACAAAAGAAATATGGCTAGACATCACTAAATAGTATTACTGATAAACGTTCCTAACAGTTTGGGCGCAATCGACAGCAAACATATCCATATAATATTACCACCATCATCAGGCTCAGAGTACTACAATTTCAAAGGTTTTTATTCCATCATTCTTTTGGCTGTTGTGGACGATGATTATTGCTTTACTTTTGTAAACATTGGTAAGAGCGAAAAGAACCACGATGGAAACATATTCATCAATTCTGTTTTGTCGAAGAAACTTAATGAAAACACTCTCTGTTCCAGAAAATCAAACATTGCCTTTACATGATAATGGTGAACCCATGCCCTTTGTATTCATTGCTGACAAGGCATTTGCAGTGTCAGTTAACGTACTGAGACCTTATTAAAACATGTTTCTTGGCCAAAAAGGATACACATCTGTCGGGTTGAGCCGAGGCCGAAGAATGGTTGAATGTACAGCTACTGATGCATAGCTGTGGGCCTGAGTTCCAGCCACTCTCACTGTACTAGTCATGCTTAAAACATCGATTTGCCTACACTGACCTGTCTCACCTCACCTGAATTTAATTTGTTTTCCTAATGCCTATACAAATTGAATTGGTTTTGTATAATTATGTTTCTGTTCACAATAAATTGGGCTTTCCAAGTGCATTCATTACATGTTTTTATTCCCTTTTTTTTAATTTTAAATGTGGGACTTTTTGACAAATACTTTATTAATTTGTGATTGAATTAAATAAAATAACTTGAACTTAACTGATTAATCAAAATATGTATCTGTCAAAATTTTTTTGTTTATTTTCGTAGGAAAGACAGTGGAATATTCATCATCTATTAACGCCTCATGCAATTCTTTATTATGTTAGATTTATAAAAATCTTTGATGTAACTAATTTTTCTCAAATTTAAAACTACTAATAACTATTAAATATAATTACGATAATAATAATAAAATGACAATAATTAGTAAATTAAACACTTTTTAAATCAACCATCAATGAATTTTTATTATTTTTTGTCAAGCAAACAAGAAGATTATACAAGATCACTAATAAAATTACTGAAAACTGATAAACCCATTAGGCCCTTAATAAATGGTGAGATAGCACCAATTTATAAAACATCTAAATTACTATCACAAATATTAAAACATAAAGTAAAACTTCAACAACAAATGTAATATGAAAAAAAGTATCAAACTCGCAGAACAACTAAAAAACATACAAGTAAGCAAAAACACAAAACTATATTCTTTCGACATTTCAAACATGTACACAAATAGGCCTATTTCCATTGACAATACCGTAAATATTATAACAAATACACTGAAAACAAATAATGAAAATGGCACATACATTAGACATTTAACTAACAGTTTGAAAATTATATTAAAACAAAATTATTTTCAATATAATAACAAACTATACCATCAAGAAGATGGACTATCTATGGGAGCCCCAACCTCCGCTATCATCTCTGAAATCTTTCTACAAAAACTTGAAGAAATAATAAATATAATAAAATTGAACGACCCATTAGGAAGTTACTTTAGATACGTTGATGACACTCTATATATATCCAAAAATAAAGGCATTAACATTTCTAATATATTAAATTCAATTAACAATTTACATAAGAAAATAAAATTCACAACAGAAGAATTGAATAATAAACTGAATTATTTAGACCTAACCATTAATAGAAATGAAACTAATTTTGAGTATTC
The DNA here is from genome assembly GCA_034769895.1 of Magicicada septendecula. Lineage (NCBI taxonomy): Eukaryota > Metazoa > Arthropoda > Insecta > Hemiptera > Cicadidae > Magicicada > Magicicada septendecula. The sequence goes on along the minus strand of CM068376.1, from coordinate 219,357,823 downwards.
AATATACATAAAACCATCTCAAACTAATTTAGTAATTCCAAAGAAGTCTAATTAATCATCCTCCCCAACACAAAATGGCAGCATTCAATTCATTAATGTACCGTATGTATAGAATCCCATTAAATGAATAAGAAAGGAACAAAGAAATAAATATTATAAAACAAATAGCATTAGACAATGGATACAAAATAAAAACTACCAATAAATTAGAAAATACAATAAAACATAAACTTACTTGTGTCCTTTGTAAAAGATTACACTAATTCAGCAATTCCTTCCATATAACAGTCACTATCAGAGCTGTTGCCGTCCTTGTCCGAGCTGTCTGAAGAGCTGTTGTTATCAAGGTTGATGATGAAGGAATCCACAAAATTGTCTATGTTTGGTTCTAGTGAAGCGTAATACTCTTCCACTTCTTGAACATGTTTTATTTTGGGTTTCCACTCTTTGGGTCTCATTGCACTAAACTTCTCCTTACACAATCTTCTCACTTCATTTATATTGAATGAAATGTTCTGTCTTGTGACAAATCCTTTCACCTCAGCCTTCCTTTCCTCCTTTCACTGCCCTATCATCCTTTCAGGTCAGGATGATAGGGCGCGAGACATAACACTTCATGTCCTTCACTTTCCAAAATATTGTTCAAAACATATTTTTTAATTGCCCCTTATACAATTTAATAAGTTTGTAAAGCTGCGGTTTCAGCATAGTGTCTGAATAAGGAATCCCCTTTCTAGTCAACCAATGCTTCATTTCATCTTTCTTGCTATTTGATGTGGGTACTTTTTCTACTTTAGTGTTATGATAAGGCATGTTTATCAATCACAAGCACTGATCGAGGTTCTAGTTTTGGAAGCAGGTTTTCACGTATCCACTTTATATAGTTTTCCTTATTCATATTTTTGTGATAGTCTCCTGAAGAAGATGACGCTTTCCACATAGTTAGTGCACCAGGAATGAAACCTTTTTCCCCTCCAGCATGTATAATAATCACATGATCTCCTTTAGAAATCGGAGAATGAATGCCTTGGCTGGAATCGTCTGACCATGCTTTTCCACTTACATGAGAAGAATGAATGTATGTTTCATCCATATAAATTATAGGATGGCCTTCATCTCTATATTTCTTGACAGCTTGGAGATAACTAATCATCTGTTTTCTGATGTCAGATTGTTCAATAAGTAATTTTCTATTATTCCTCATTTTTTTCCAACAAAACCCCAGTTCTTTCAGGATTACATGCACACTTATTTCACTTCTGGTAAACCCTATTCTTTTTTGAAGTTTTTCTTTCAAAAGTTCTGCTGTTAGCAATTGTTTTTTTATTGTATAAAATTCATGCCCTAATCGCCGCACAACACTTTGATCAAACTCATCTAGTCCAGTTACAGGTTTCGCTTTCATTCGCTTCTTGTTCAGAGTAACAATGAATGAAGTAGGCTTATCACTCTCATTGCAATTTTCAAGTTGTCATAATTCCATGTTTATTTTGGTCACCACACGTTCAGTAGCAGCAGGAGTTCGCTTCCTAGATCTAACAACTGGAATCGCCACCTCTTTGTTAACAGCCTCTTTTTCCATAAATTTAAACACACTGCTAATTATTTCCCTGCTTTGACCGTTTAGAACTTTCCCGCCTAGCCTACTGTTCACACCAGCCATTATGAACAATTTTAATAGTTTCACTTTATTAGTTTCACTAACACACACATGGAGCACTAGCACAAATGCAACTGAGATTCGCAAGACAACACCGACTACAGAAAAGATATCAAGACTATTACAAAACAGATAATACACAGAAGTCAACAATCAGGATGAGCGAAACACACTGAGTCATTACAGAACAAAAGGATATTCGCAATATTGTGAGTCAATGTTTACAGGAATGTTAATGATTTACCCCGCACACCTCATCCTTTCAATTCCCTAGGTCCCAGACCCAAGAGCTCAGCTATGCGCCAGTAGTTGTACATTTGGCATTTTTGCCAATAAGTGGAGAATATTCTATCGCTCTTTAGGTATAAATTTAGAATGCTGTATTAAGATTGTAAGAACAGCTTGTGTTTTGCACAAATTTGTCAGAAGAAGAGACGGTGTGCAATTTGAAGACACCATTTACAGCTCTGTTTTTGAGGACATTCCTGGACGAGGAACAAGAGGTGCTGATGTTGGTGTTCAAATAATTTGCCTGTTATTTCACTTCGCCTCAAGGATATGTGAGCTGGGAATACAGCCGAATTTCACAGAATTTTGTAAGACAAGTGCTACCAGTGGGCTTGTACTTTATTTCAGCACACGTAAACCATTCTGATCCACTAGATCCACGATGCGTGAATGTTCTATACACAGTTACTGTTAAAATATTGGTTACAGATCTTAATGTAGTTTGGGGCATTTTTATTAAAAAGTAGTTCTTTTACTGAACACTTACCTTTTATTATTTTCTGCCTGATATCCAAATTATGCCATTCATCAATCATATGTAAATAGACTTCCTCCCAGAATTTCATTTTCACATTCTTGTCAGAATACTGAGGACATGATAAATCATATAATGCCCGACAATGGTGTTGTACTAAATCTAACAACTTGCCACAGCTAATTTCTAAATCTAACAACTTATCACAGTTAATTTCCGGTGTTGTACTAAATCTAACAACTTTCACAGTTAATTTCTATCGGTGTTGTACTAAATCTGATAACTTATCGCAGTTAATTTCCATCGCAGTACACATGGAACAAGGTACAGACAAGGGCTTGTAACAGTAAATGTCCATCAGCCCTAATGAATCTGAACAGGATGAGAGAATAGACTGAAACATTTTGTTATTTGTCTGATTTTCGTTACTTCAGCAAAATTTGGCACAGGCTAAATATGTTAAAAATAAAAAAAAGAGAATTATTTTCATATTTTTTTTTTAATTTAAATAATATTTTACTGTGTCTGTTTTGTTGAAAGGCCCAAAAAAGATGTTTGGTTATCTTTCAGCTAAACTTCTGCACTTTGATGTTATATCACGTGCATGAGGAGTCTGGTTATCCATGGCCTATAATCTATGATGAACAGAAAGAGGAAGATGTCATGTTTTGTTCTTTAATTACCTATAAAAGGTTTAGAATAAGAGGGGTATCACAGATTGAACTAGTGACCTAGTTCGTTGTGCTAGATCGCTGATATGAACGACCTAGCTATGATAAGTTTGTTTCGATTAACTACTTTGTGGTTTTCAACAATATCCCACTGTGCCACATTAATTTCACAATGGGAGAAATTTGTATTGCTTAGGGCTGCCTTTCGGCAGTTGATTTGCATTAAACATGACCATCTTCACATAAACATTATTAAACTATTAAGTGTCTACTGTACCAGTGAAATCTTCATCTAGCTATGATAAGTTTATTTCGATTAACTACTTTGTGCTTTACAATAATATCCCACTGTGCTACGTTAATTTCACAGTGGGAGAAATTTGTATTGCTTAGGCCTGCCTTTTGGCAGTTGTTTGGACTAGACACGCCAATCTTCACTTAAATATTATTCAATGTTTTAGTGTCTACCGTTCAAATGAAAACTTCATACAAACATTATTAAGATTGCTAAGTGGATTCGTAGACCAACCAGTGGGTAACAGTATCACATACAAATAAAACACGATACTTGAAATCATTTTTACACTGACAAGTCTAAACATTGATAGAATTTACATTCATACAAAGAACACAATAGGCTCTACTCATTTGTAAACACTATTTGCACATTTGCATGTTAACTGTTCTATGACATGACAGATGAAAGCACATATTGGTCTGTCAATGTAAAAGGTCCATAATTAACGAGACAAATGCCGGTTTGCCTGGAACTTCCAAACCTTGTCAGCAGTGCATAGCTTATGGTACACAAATGGGTTAGATACAATTTACCACGCAAAAGTGTTTTACAAAACCTGTAGGCCTATAATTTTTTCTCAAAATGCAGTAGTATGAAAAGTTTTTAAACATTATGTAGTTTATAAATAATGTATACTGGTTAAGAAGCCACTTTTTCTGGGGGTTGTGCAACTTTGCAAGCCTATCACAAGCCACTGCTGCTTTCCAGAACAAAACAATCAAATAAATAACAATCATACAAAGATTTGCGTATTTTGATGAAATACTTATAGAAGTAGATAGAAACTCTAGTTATGTCCATAACTTAAACTCTAACAGACAATAACTTAAACAAAGGCAGGTTATTCTCTCTAACCTCCTAAACTCAAGACAAAAAAATTATAAGAACAAATTAATCTCAGTTCAATTGTATCTCATAAGTTGTATGTAGTGAAAACTTGACTAGCAAATATAGGACAATATAAACAGAAAGACGCTGTAAATAATTTTCGGTAGTTCCTGTGAGAACAAAGAGGCCGACAAAATTATCAATAACGTCTATTACATAAAATCCAAATTTTTCCTTAATAAACATAATTTTGTAGATTATACATTAAAAAATGCATATTTCAAACTTATTTTTAATTTAACATTAAAACAACTCAGTGCAAAAAATTTTACTTTTTGTTACACATATTAAATAGAGAATACTGTTTGTGAACACAGAAGCATAGCCATGGTGTTGTGAAAATGATTGCGGGGGGGGGGGGGAAAGACAAAAAGTTTCAAACTAAATTCACTGATGTATAAAAGCTGAAATATTAGATATTTCACCCAGGCACCAGCACATACCCACACACAAGTATTACTGGGTTTAAATGGTGAAGTTAGCTTACAATAAAAAAACACATTCAATCTTAATTTTTTAAGCTGGATTATTGTTTGTTAGCAATTCACTACATTTAAGAAAAAATTTGTTTTTATTACACCTGAAAAATATAATTACAAGATAAATTTTTCTTCAGGTCAATAATTCGGCTTGAAGATACGTAAAACATTTATTGTATACAACCAGGTTGTAAAAACAATAACAACAAAAAAAGCACAAAATTCTCATTTATGAAGACAAACTTGCCCAAAAAATTTCATTTAACTCAAAGACTATCTCTTTATATACAACTTTTCTTAACTAAACATTCTAAATTCATTTCAATTTTAATAAATAACAATACACAAGTTCTGTTTTAGTGCAATAATTTATATATGTGGGTTGATACCATCATAGCAGGATACATGGCCCCCACATCCTGAAGCGGGCCCCCAGGCCAGGATCTTTGGCGGGCCCCATACCTACCACTAAGTTTAAGGGCAGCGTAATGTTCTACAGGATTTAGGATAAAATAAGTCAGTTTAAATGATGACACAAAAGTAATATTTATATTTATTTAAAAAACTATATGGATTTACATAATAAAAACTTACAATAATATAAAAAATTATCTCAAAGTATATTTTCTAGCTTTTATCGATGCAAATTTTTCAATAACTTCAGTAAAATCAACTTGCTTAGCTAAATCATTTTCGATGCACAATATTGCTAGATGATTAAGTCGCTCTTGACTAGTTGTGCTTCTTTGCCATGTTTTCAATGAATTTGCCAGTCTGCTGAACGATCTTTCAGCTGAAGAAACAGTAACTGGTACTGTACAAAACAGTTTAATGGCGAGACAGACACTGGCAAATATACCTTGCAGTTTTTTGTCGTAAATTGCGTTCAGAAGTCTAATTGGGGTTCTTTCAGTACCGAAAACTGTCTTGTGAATACTTTTAAGGTGAAGGATTTCATGCAGAAAGTCTTCTGACAAATCTTTCTCATATGTATTTACAAGTTTTGCTGCTTTTGCGGTAAGTTGACCATCGTCTAAGTTCTGGAAGCTCAAAATGGGTGAGAATAATTCACATATGGTATCTGCTGCTTCAAATCGTGTCATTAAATCATTGATAATAAAATCCAATACTGGGTAAACTACGGAAATTCTGAAATCTTGTTCAGGTTCTATAGAAATTTTTCGGTTTTCAGGAAATTGAGGTTGCACTCCTACTGCTTCAGCAACTACTTTTGCTTCTTGAACAACACTTTCCCATGAGTCACGTAAGTGCTGCATCTCTTGCATTAAGTCTCTTGTAAGTGCGGTCTCGACATCAAGAGATATTCCTTTACTTTGTATGACAACGTTCTTGTTGTCAATACTTGCTAATATTTTGTGCCAAAACACTGTCATTAGCAGACCTTTATAAGATCTGAAATATTTTTTTAGGCCTTTAGTTGTGTTCAGTGCTGAAGGAGTTAATCCTGTAGCCATCTCTCCAAGAATGACATCTAACACAGCAAGTATGCCGGGATAATGTTTAACAATTGGGCGCACAGCTTGAATTCTTTCACCCCACCTTGTTTCTGAAAGACTTTGAAGAGATAATGTTACGTGTTTTTTCAATACTTCCCAGCGTGCAGGACTGTGAGCGAACAAAGAGTAGAAGTTTTCTATATTCCCGAAAAACGTTATAACATCTGGGTTGAGCTTTGCAGCGTTGACTCCTACGCGATTAAATGAATGTGCTCCGCAGGGAGAGAACAAGGCACATTTGTTCTTTTCTAAGATGCGCGACTTAACGCCGTTTATTTCGCCACGCATATTTGCGCCATTATCGTAGCCTTGCGAACGGCAATCATGGAGAGGTATATTGTTTTTTTCCAGAGTTGCAAGTATTTCTTCAGTTATTTTTTCTCCAGTTTTTCCAGTAAAATTCATGAACTCAATGAAACGTTCATTCACTTCGAATTCGTTTGAGTCTTGGTTTTGGGATATGTATCTGAGAATTAGGACGTTTTGTTCACTGTGAGAAATATCTGTTGTTGCATCTACTATTATTCCGTAGAAAAATGCGTCTCTTCTTTGGTCAAGAATGGTTTGGAGAACTTTGTCTGCACAAAGGCCAATAAACTCATTTTGAGAATACCACGACAAATAATGTGCATGTCCTTTCATACTTTTACCTTCCACCTGATTTTGTTGAACTTTGGCGAGATGTTGTCGTGTCACTTCATCGTACTTTCCAATCAACTCTAAAATTCCTAAAAAAATTCCCATTATGAACATCTCCAATCTTTGTGTTCTCTCCTTGAAAAGCTAAACCTCTAGATGATAAACATAACGTTACGTCTACAATCCGTTGCAGAAGTGCTCTCCACTTAGCTGTCTCACATTGCATTTGCAGTTGTAAGTTTTTATCGATTCCATGTCCTTTTAATGACTGCAAAAGGAATTTCCAAGCCAAATATTGTACGAAAAAATGTACGCGGTTTCAAGAAAAAAACGAAGTAAACATACCTGTAAAAACTTTTGGCACGCCGGCGAACAAAACAACAAAGTAATACACTAACCAGATCACTTTCAAACTGAACATAAACATTCAGCAGAGCTTATCCCACAGATATTCACATACCGTAAACATTCGTAAGTAAACACGCATTGTATAGGCAAACATCAGCTGTTTTTGTTACTTTTCAAGGCTTCCAGAGAGGGCAGCACTAATCATAAAGCATTTCTAACGATGTCATACCATACGGACAATGTTGTCGAATACCGCAGCAAACGGAGACGTTTTTTAAACGATGTGGACTATAGGCAAATTGCTCAGCGAACGGAGACAAATTTATTCGACTACAGTCGAATTACGCGGCGAAAGGGTTAATTAATTCTTCCACTGACAATAATGAAATTAAAGCGTATTCATGTCCACGCAGGTGAAGCCGCGGGAAAAAGCTAGTATTTTATAAAGAAGTCGCTTTTTGTCTTCTGTTCATCTCACTTAGCTATCCGACCCACCACGCCGGGCCCCCCCTAATCCTGGGCCCCCAGGCTAGAGCCCCGTCAGCCCCCCCTTGTGGGGGCCATGGCAGGATATATCCAATGAGAACCAGGATGGGACAAAGCCGTATTATAGGCCCAAGACATTTTTGTTATTCTGATCATTTTGTTACTGTTGTTTATAGTTCCACTATGTTAAATGCACAAAATTTTGATACTGTACTTAAAATTTTATTATTTTAAAAACTGAAATTCAGTATTTAATTAAATAATGCTTCAGCTATTTAAATTTGTACTCCTTAAAAAAAGCTATTTAAGGTCAGTTAAAAGCTTTTGGTTGAAACGCTGCTAGCTCTGAATAATCTTCTTTCCACTTTAATTATTGTCAAATGAGGCATCTAAGAATTGCAAATTTAGTTTTCTTGGCATTTGAAATAAAACAGACTGAAAATATAAATATAGAGTCTATGGTGAAAAAAAGCTGAAGAACCACAAACAGGGGGTCATAGCTGTTTTAAGACCCTTTTACTGCCTATTTATGGTATATCTAATTTATTAATCCTTCATTTAAAAGAAATTTCTGAATTTCATGTTTTACTTTTACTTGTTACCCTTTAATTCATTTTACTTTCTTATACAGTTTCTGTATTTTGTCTTTGAATAATTTACTTTATTACATCCTTAAATTCATAGTGACCATTAATCAATGCATTTTTCAGTGAAGGATTTGTGAGGATCAGACAAAAATAAGTTAAAATTTGTGTTATATTTTTTACCTATCCTCACAAACCCTTCACTGAAAATTTTACTTTATTAGCTTATTAATTAGGTTTCAAATGATACTGTGGGTATGAAAAAAGTCACAAAGAAAACCAAATCATAGGTCTATATGTCACTTCTATTTATTTACAATATTGGACAGAAGGCCTAACCATACTTGAGAATCATAAAAGCACACTATATGTACAATGCGATGGATAACTGGAAGAACTAGGAGTTACTGAGTACAATCACCAGAAAACAGTTGCAGCAATATCAGTTGTGGAGATATTGGAGAAGAAAGATCTTCAGTATTCTGGCCATATAATAATCAAAGGAGACTGAAACACATTACAGAACCAGATGAAGAGTGAGTTAGGAATGGGTAGATTATACTGAGAAGCTGGCTGCCAGAAGGAATCAGAAGACGTGTCATCTTCTAGGCGGCAATCAAAATAAAATGCTCTTATCACTGTCAACACCTTGTTTATTTATCATATCACAAATAATTTTTCACAAATAAAAAATAACACTGAAAATACAATTTTGATTCACAACTGTGATATCGATTATAACACAATCATAATTTATACAAACAAAAAGTTAACACACAGATGTAATATTGATCCACAAATGTGGTGTCAAAACACAAATTAATTCCGTAACTTAACTCACAAAATCGAGACTGACTTCTCCATCTACTACCGTTTATGTGTATGTGTGTTTGTGACAATAACATAATTCACCAGGCTTTATCACTTACTAGATAAGGTGAGAAAATTCTGGGCACTAATTACGGATTTTCATAGAAAAAACTATGAATACTTATGAATGTAAAGTACATTTATATAGATCTTTCTATTGTGTTCTGTAAATATTGTGCATCAATATACATCAATTATCCATAAATTGTTGATAATGTTAATACACGTCAGTATGTACTTAACCTACATGAGTAACAGCCTATATACTATTCTAAATAGACTATAATAATAAAATATGAAAAATTTTGTTTATTGTCTGATTTTTGTTATTTCAGCAAATTTTGGCACAGGCTAAATATGTTAAAAATAAAATCAGAGAATTATTTTCATGATTTTTTAAAAATGTTGTGGGTTTGAAGTTCTCTCTTCGAACTGCATGCACCCAAGCATTCAGCCTTTCTTTATCATTCAAAGGAAATCTGAAATAAACGAAAAGATTCAGCATGAACATATTTATTGGTTATAAGGATGTGGATGACAAAAAATCGCTGGAAAACAAAACATGCCACTTACGCAAAAAACTGCAAGTTCTCTTCTTTTTTCCGTAGATTTGTGCAACCTACAGCACAGCAAGAGTCAGGCATTTTATCTTCTTTTCGAAGTCATAAGTCAAGCAAGCATTAAATCAATTTACACTCCAAAAGGTCCGCACAAATCAACCTAGAACCTAACTCCACGTCTGTTTACCTTTTTTTGCGCGCTTTAAATATGGCTGCCGTGATCTCAGATTTGCTTCACTAGAGAACGCCCTGTCGGGTATCCAGTGTATATTAACATCCATGCGTGGCCCTAATCGAACATTATAGGTCCTCCATAGTGTGGGCGAATATGCTGATTCCTCCATAGTGTGGGCGACATAATTTGAAGTAGGTACGAATTTCATATTGACATTATTGCAGTACTTAATCAATTAGAATGGTGAAGTCGTGTGTTGTATTTAATCGTACGAATAGATGTGGTTGCAAAGATGATTAAGGAAGAAAAATTACGTGTCATAGGTACGTTCCTACTGAATTATATAGATCCGATTTAAACGTCTATATGAGAGCATATTTTTCAAAATATTAATTGTCAGTAAGGTTGTTTGTTGCAATATTTACGTTATTTTTTTCTCTACCCAGTTAACCTGAAGTTACATACAATTATTTAAGCCTGCAACAATGAAGACGAGGACGAAAAGCTGAATCATTCAACTACTTTATTGACTTCATACACACATACATAATAAGTTATACGCAATTATTGAAGCCTGTTGCAATGATGGCGTCGATCAAGAGGGAAAGACAAGGACGTGCACACAATTGTTCAAACAACAAGAAGAGGGAAAGACATAGATGCGAAGGAAACGTTATTGCCCTACTTACCTACAGCCGTTAAATTCAAAAATTCATTCTCACTCTGACGTAACCACGCTGGTGGTAACGCAAAATTTTCCCTCACAAATTCTTTTTGACATGATAATGTCTTTTAGCTGGACATCGTTTGAAACTTTCTGTAACATTTTATTTACTGTCACGCTGTATGACGTCATCATTGCATGACGTCATCGATATTGTGTGCCGTTCTAATATAGATCGGCTATCATCCAGTATTGAACGTCGGGAATAACCGTTAAATGCAGTACGGTATTTAAAGCGGCTGGATTAGTGCCGCACCCTAGCAGTGGAGATAAGCAATACTACTGCGTGAATTTAGAGCGCTTGATAGGTCCTGCACCCTAGTGCCCGCCGCTGTAGGCAAGCGAGAAGGCCGGAACTAAGTCTGGTTAAGATTGTCTCGCTCCAAACGTCGTCAAAATTGGCTGCGTCGTTTCCTCCGGAGGGTCTCGTCGCTTCCTTCCAATGGGTCTGTGCCGCCCCTTGGCAAGACAACACAAAAATCGGGAACTAGTTTAATTCTTTACCAGTAAACTAAACCAGCTGCCGTTGTTAGTAAAACGCTTACTAACAAATTACAAAACAAGTATGATATAGGAAACTGACAAGGTTTGCATAAACTTATTCACTCACTAGGTATTAGCTAAAACATCTCTTTATTGCTATTGAAATATTAATCAAACATTATTCCTGATTTTAAAGAAGGTTATTTTAGTAAATAGTGCTTTTACTGCTTCAAAGATCTTAATTATATTATTCTTGTTATATCAAAATTTATTCATATAACTGTTGCTTTTAATACCACGGATCCGGGTCTCAATTTTCTCAAAATTATTAATTTATCAATATATACATTACGGTTACTATTACTTCTTACAAAATTACAAAATATACAAACCTGATAATTTGTTCATTACATTGCGAAAGTTCTTTAAAGTTCTTTGTTACTTCTTATTAAGGGAAATTTACAAAAGTTGTGGTTTGATATCACCTGAGGTTGTTGTTGTATTCTTGGGACATCTCCAGTTGTCTTCTACGGGTTGAGTACGTTGTTCTTGGTGTATCTACATCGGGTTGATTTTTAGTTTACTTGAAGCTCTCGAAGATAGGTTGTTTACTTGAAGTTCCACATGTTGTAATTTCACTTTTCTTAGTGCAGATTCTTGTAGTTCACATTTTCTTTATTTTAATTACAGTTATAGTTCTCACTTTGCAGTACTACAGTCTAGTAGTTAACTATGTTACACTTACATTTGATTTTGTTTTTAAGAGATGTGTTGGCTACCTTTTTCTATTTTATTTATATATTTTCTCACAAACTCTAGACACTACATTATTCACAATAACAAGATTTCACGCTGGATATGCTTCTAGAGAACTTACACATACGTATATGTGTACAACACCAAAACTCACGTCTACTCATTGCGACGTTCTACGGCCGAATGCGCGTACGGTTTAGGGGAGAGGGCTCAGTAAGCTAGTGCGTATTTACGCACTAAGAAAATAGTTCGTACCTTTTTCTATTATTATTTATTCATTAATTAGAAGATAAATACTTTATGTTTATTTTATTATGACTTAGGGATTTCTTTATTTCTCTAGTCGCATTTTTAATTATTTAAGTAATTATTATTATTATTCACTACTTAATACTTTTCTTGGCGTGTTGGTACTGGAAGGTTTTCAAGTTGATACAGGAATCTGGGTATAGGTAAGGGTGTATGATACTCTTACTTATTAAAATTAAAAAATTTTAATCTGTGAGATTTTTGATACATTTAAAATCGTCACATCCTCCTGCACTTAACTATGAAAAACGGGGGGGTGGAATAATATAATTCTAATAAAC